>JAQGBH010002563.1:0-23804 GCA_034698265.1 Sminthurinus aureus
GACAAACATACAGAATACAGAAGATGCATTTTATATCGTATGATAGTTTTCATTTCGTAAAAAAAGTACAAAAAATTCTGAGCTTGGAATACCGAGCTCGAGACTGGTAAACCAAGCCGAGCACAAGACCGGAATTCCGAGCAGATTTCCAGACTGTATTATGTAATAAATTGTCACTACTTGACTTTCTTTGTCGAAACTATTTTAAATATTCTATGTCCTACGTAAAGCGTAATTGTACAAGTACATGTTCTACTCATGTTTTCATCTATGTTTTGTATCTAAAGTTCTGATTTATTTGAAGCAACCTTATACCTGATTTACTTACACCAAGATTATGGTGAAGATGTTTTTAGTCTATTAATTAGAATAATAATTAATTATTAATATTATAAAACTTTCAATGCACATACATACTCTGCAGTCTGCAGTATATATTAGTGGTTACTTTTAAGCACATATATAGATTATTTAATTAATTATATTGTATATTATAGCACTGGTAATATTACACTGTTTCACAAAGGCAGAAAATAAGATTTTTAGAATAAAAATTTCTTTGGTTGAAAACGTCTTGAATATACTCCTATTCATAAGTCAAGAATAGCTGAGAATAGAAGAACGGTATAATAGCTTGTATAGATTTATGTTAAGATAAATTTGATCCACTGATCAATGATATGCAATATAATTTGATGATATAAGGCGATTCTGCATACAGAATAAAAAAAAACTTAAAATTTTGTCTCCCAAGGTGCTTTTTCATTTAAATACAACCTACGTCGAATATATCACAACAAGTTCTTCACTAGACCAAATTTAGCACCTATAATATGTATAATATATTATTATTGATTATTTAATGAAAAATTAATCATGAGAAGACAAAACACGTTTTATATTACACTTTTGTATTATTTTTAGGTAGAATTAGTATATTTACTTATCAGGTTTAGAGAAACTGGGGGAAAAGCACTTTTAGCAGCCATGATTTTGCTTTGCATGTAAAAGCAAGCCTTAAATACATTATAATGTTTGTTCCTATTACACTTGAAATTCTATTCTATTTTATGATGAGTTGTCTACTTTCACTTATATTGATCATCTCAAATGGTATTGGTAATTAATATAGAATACATTTTCATGTACAAACAAATAGATACACACGAGTAAATTAAAGTAATCATAATAAATGATAATATAAATAATTAATTAATTGATTAACTATGTAATAAATGCGTTACTAAAAATAATGAAGACTAATGAAAATAGTTTAAAGTGAGCAAGCACAGGTTTTAGAGTCTATACACAGACTAGTGTGTATAGTGTATAAATAATAAATAAACAAAATTATTAGAGTAAAAAAAGTTCATAATATATATATGTATAGAATATCATAATTCAAATTCATAATTAACACGCAATTAGGCGTAGTATTTTTTTCACACAAACGTCACTTGAAACAAAAACAAAATGAACAAAATAAAAAACATCATGTCTACCATTAATCTATAATATTATACCATTAATTTTGTCATTTCGATTTAGTTTTGTATCGTCCAGAAAATGATTGTGTAGTAATTGATCTATATCTAGATTTGAGATATTAACTATGAAATTATTAGCTACAAATCGTAAAGTACGTTTGTTTGTTTTGGCTGTCTTACATAGTTTACTACTGGCGGACTACGTATAGTTTTAATTTGGAGAATTAGACTCTATATAAATAGCCTCACAATATGTCTTATGCTGCATATTTTGTATTACAAAATCTCATGCGAGAGAATATAAGAAAAACAACTACACTGTTTTCTATACTTTGTTTACACTATAAATTACGGCTCAAATCTATATTATATTATGTTATCCTAATAGCAGTATTACGTTTTGTGTAATGGTAGACTTAGTCTTATTAAACACATGATTAAATACAGTGTTATACATGCTGTATTCTGTAGTTTTGTAACTTTGTAATTCCAAATACTGGAACTATTCGAAATTGTCATTTTTACATATCTGTATAACAATAAAAATATTTGTGTATTGTTTCACTTGCACATATTATTTTAAATAATTTAAATTGATTTTGAGAAAGTTGAAAATACTTTTGGTCAGACTGAGCTCCTGCTCAAAATTTTCATACCATGACTTCTACAGACTCTGAGTCTTTTGGCTCATTCTTGTGGCGTTTTCTAATATTCTTTTGTGAATTTGATGCACTGATGTTATCATTTTCTCCTGAAGTCCCAAAACTGTCATGCCGAGGATCACCTTTTTAGAGTTCAAAAATAATCTTAAAACACATACTTATATTCACATCTTTGTAAATAACAACATACAAAATAGATGGACGGAAAAAAGTTGGTCATAATGATGAAGATTTACCAATTCCACGAGCTCTTCTTTTTTCTCGATCAATAATAATTTCGTTAGTGAGATAACTTTCTTTCCTAATTTGATCTTGTAATTTCCTTGGTACGTCAGGAATTACCCACTTCAATAAAATGACACTCAGTGCAACAACATTCTATAGACACAATACAAGGGGGGCAAAAGAAATGGAAAAATCAATTAGTCAAATGCTCACATGATTTGATTGCAAAATTTAAAACAGATTTAAAAAAAAAGAAATTTGCTTACTTCAAAGACAACGACGAAAGCAAGCCGGGCCATCCACACTTTCCAATAAAATGCCGTTCTTTTGTACCGTTCGTCTTCTGGCATAAGATGAGATGATCTGTACTGTTGATAACGGCAAACACTTACATTGTACTTTGGGTTGGCCGGTTCATGGTCGTCACTAAAGTCTGATGTATTGAAATAAGCCAAAGAGTGGTTCAAAAATCCATGAAGTGAAGTATCTGGAGATTCACCATACATGTAGACTAGTTTTGGGATGAAGTTGGAAGTAAAGGCGATGATGAAAGCCTGTATGTAGTTAAATACATGGATATAATACAGGAATTAGGAATAAAATAATAGTACTAGTCAATTCACATAATTTACGTAAGAAGGTTTCATTCTGGGTGTTGAGTTTTGAGGGTTTGCTTACATTACTAATGACTGCAAGTTTTCCTACTGCATCTAGAATACCATACCAAACTCCAATATCTTTCACTCTTTGGCTAACGGGTCGTCGGTAATAAGTTAGTAACTTCTTTGCATCCAATCGCATCTCTAGGATATTGTTGAGCAATGCAAATAATGGAGCTAGAGGAAATGCAGCTACGAATATTGTAACGAATCCGTATTGCAGAACTACAAAATGGAAAAACATCATTAAAAATCATTATACCGTTCTGAATTGTGAGACGAACATCCCTGGCAAGCATAGCATATTTTATATTATGTATTCATTCTGTATGGTGTACAGATAGTAAAATATTGATTAGAATGGACTATTATAGTAATCAATTACCCATTTCAAGGTATTCTGGAAATAGAGATCGGGGACCCCAGTCTAATAACTTGACATCCTTTAAAACCATTTCAAAAATTATAAAAAATCTGTACTGCCAGTAATGAGTGAGTACTTTTCATTTATTTCTATGCATATTACCTTTGCCCACTGTGTACTGAATATAGTTGCTTTACTTTCTTCATTCTCCATTCCCGTCATAATTTTAAATTGACCCCACCATTTCATTCCGATTCTGTCCGAATACAAAAAATAATTGCATAATGTCAAATAATTGGATATATACACATAATAAGCATAATAATTATTACAGAAGAGCCCATTATAAATGCACATGAGTCGTTCAATGTATTCTCTCTACCCATTTTACTTCACGATAAATGTACACAATCCATCTAATTTTATCCACCTGCTTAAGCAATATAGATTTACTATATATATGGTCAATCGAATCCATGTATGAACTTTGTTTTGTTTTCACTGCCTACTCTTGTACAAGGTTGACAAAATAATAACTCTTGTAGATTGTAGATACATAAAAGATGAACATAATACTAGACAAAGTTCAGGCACGTAGGACTAGAGTACAGTAGAAGGACAAATTGTGCACCATATCAACAACGACATGACACAAGAAAACTGAATTATAAATAAACTGAAGATGATTACACAATATCTTCAAATGAAGAAAAAATAAAATAATAGCATCATCAAATCATAATAATATTGATTGTTATTATTTACTTACGGCCACAACATTTCTAAAATGGTGTTCATTGCTTGCTTTCCGACCATGATAATCGCCAGCTGAATGCCTAGAAAAAATTAATAAATAGTTCGTTTTAGTTAACTCTATGGATTTTGGATCAAAATTTTCATCAAATTAATTATGTACGATCCACGTAACAGAAAAAATCAAACACTTACATAATTCAGTTAGACATCCTCCAGGCTGACACTGTAAAAAGTTAAAATGAGTTTGTTTATTTCTTTGTCTCACATAACACAAGTACTTGATTTAAATCAAATATAGAATGAAAAATACTAACTTTAATTATAAAATGCATTAAATATTAATCTTGGCATATTCAAATCTAAACAAAAAAATTTGAATATGAACCTCTTCTTGACGATATCCAAATACTGGAGTATATTTTCGTGGTGATCCAACAAATTTTCCTTTAAAAAATGCTATGTAGAATATTGAAGCATAATAATTGACAAATTGAAGCATGTACATTTTGAGTGTCAATGAATCATCGAAAGCTGTTTGTGTACGATGTAATTCAATTTCTGTTAAATATTCAGCTACAAAACTGTACAACTACATAAGAAGAAAAAAAACAATTCAGAAAACTCTGTTAGCTTGTGCTTTTTATAAGAGAAATGATGTATGATTATACTTTGTACAAGAGATCCTTATCATGCGCATACACAGATAAAGAAAAGTAAATATTATACAAAAAGTAAATATGTTGTTGTTGTATGTACATTGTACATAGTTAGAGGTAATTACCCAGTTGAAAAAGAAAATGAACACTAAATTGATTGAAGCAGCAGTAACGTTGACCAGAATCAAGCCCCAAGAATGAACATTTTTGTTGCGTGCCACGACATACATGAAAGAAAGGCGATAAACAACCACAGCAACAACTGCAGCAATAGCAAGTGTGATGAGGAAGAGAACCATTGAAAAGGAAAACACGGTATGTGGAACTTTCATTCGCCAAAATGGTACATGTGGTTCAGGTTTATTTGTCACTACGTTGATTTCATGTCGTTTGGCATGTTTTAATCGAGCCAAATATTCAGGTCTTGGATGTTCTTCATAAACATCAAAATTTGATAGATCCCAACTATGTTTTATTTGGGCTGCATACCTTTTCCAATATTCTAAAAAGCAAGCACCTATAGGTTATAAAAAAGAAGAAGAAAATATTTAAATAAATTGAAAAGGCACGTGTACATTATATTATACATTATACACATAATATTAAATATTATATAGTAAATTGAATGATGTACAAAGAAATAACAAATTACGGATACTTACTCCATAATGACATAAAAACAGCAAATCCAACAGTCGCAGAGTTATCGAATAAATAAGTAAGTCTTGAATAAAAACATGTATCTTGTAACTTCCAATAATCACATAGTCTATCGCAGTTTGGACACATATAAATATCATCGGTTAAGGTTGTATTGCAAATGTCCTTGCTTTGTTGATCATCATAAAGGGTTAAACAACCGTATATGAAACAAACTAATCCAACGATGGATGCAGGAATAAGTGTATGAGTATAAAAACCAAGCCATGCAAAGTATAAACCAATTTTTACTCCAAAATATTCTTTGACTTGATCCAATGGTTGATATTTTAATCCTTTATTCAAACTAGCCCATTGAGTTGAAAGAAGATGCCTTTGACTTCCAGGCGTTTTTAAGTCACCCTACACACACACACACACAAACAAAACATTGATGAACGATTAAATTTACAAAGATATTGGACAATGAAAAAAACATGTATCACAAAATTATTTACAACGGAAAGGAGAAAAAATGGAGATTCATTCATTTTCATTTTCACACTCTATAAAAGTACCTCTGGACAAGAGAGTTGAACATGAAATTGAATGGGTCATGTTACCCACTACCATGACTAATTATTCTCACTTGACCCATGTCATTTCAAGTTCACGACTCTTGACCAGAGGTACTTTTGTTGTGAAAAGAGTGTGAAAATGAAAATGAAAATGAATTTTTTTTTTCATTTTTTTTCTCTTCAATCATTTTTTTTTCAAAACTCACATCATGTAAAGGATATGCTGCATAATAAACACCTTCCTTTAATAATCTTTCAATCCCAAATGCAAAGTCTTCTCTTGGATCATCAGAATAGGAAGTTCTTCTTAAAATGAAGTCAACAATTCGAGCTTTTATTAGTGGAGTGAAAAACTCACCATCTATATCAAATCTACAAAAAACAATGAAGAAGAAAAAATCTTGTTTATGTTTATTGCATATACCAGAGGCTTTTTTTCGTACATAATGCAGTCATTTTTATTTTTAATAGACCAACAAGTAAATAAAATCGAAACTTACAAATATTCTTTATCTTTATTGTAGACGGCACTGAATCGTTGATCTTTAGGTGGAAATAATGTAGGATCTACTTCGAAATAGTCGTTAAGCATAGTAAAGAAGGATGAAACTTCTGAACACAGAGGTGTAGTTGTAGTTTGAGTTGTGTTGTCATTTTCGGAATCGGGTCGTTCTAGTATCTATAAATTATTTTGAAATGGAAAATAAAATGACAGTCATATTATTAACAAAAGTATTTTTTCATGTTTAAAAATGTCTTATCCAAAATTAACAAATTTATTTACTATTTACATTATATACACGTTATATATATAAATAGTATAATATACCCCAATTTTTCACACGCATTCATTCGTTTTGTTGATAATGAATATATATTTAGTAGTTACAAACATTCTAATTATAAAATATAATAATATATTGATCCAAACACGCAAGAAGACGCACATACAGAAATGGAACATGAAGAACAAGAACACATAATAAAAGGATAATGAAAATCAAAGCACAAAACAATTGTATTTCAAAATGCAGTCATTTCATTCGTAAATGCACAAAAGAGAGAGAGAGAGCAGATGTTTTTGTCTTATTTAAATTATTATACCATGGCCATGGTATGTACAATTGTAGACTTGAAACATTTGAAAACCTTATGAGAATAATCAGTTCTGAATAGAGAGTGTATACTCCTCATAAATAGTTTACCGCATATGTGTTTATTTTATAATTTAGAATGTAATTTACTATAATATCATGTCATTCCAATAATTGTTTGGTGCTTGATTATCCCAAATAATCAAGCAATTATATATATGCCATACCAATCACAAATCACAATGGAGACGCTCTGTGTTATTGTACAGATATTATAGTTGCATACACAAAGACAACAAGAACAAAAAACAACACACAGAAAAGTTAGCAAAAGCAGCTAATAAAGCACAATGATGTATTTTAGAATCAAAAATCATATAAAAATTATAATAAAAAATTTTAAAACTGAATGTGGAACCTGATTAAAATGTGACCAATACTCTTGAACTTCTGTGCAATTCGTATCGACTATTTCGGCATCAAGCTGTAGAGATAGAGAGTTTTTGATAATACAACAAAACACAACAATACAGTAATGTAGATACTCGATAGATACAAAAAAATCCATCAACAACAACTGTCACAAAGTTAAACAAAAGAGACGATATATAGAGAATAAGAAACAAACGATTTGCAATCCTTGTAAATATACATGTAAATAATAAAATGATATGCATAATTATATATATATATATATGTGTTATGCACATGACACATCTAATCACATGCTCTGAGGATGTTATTGTAGCATATTAAGTATTTTGAATGAAAATATAGTTTTGATCAATCCCTCTTTTACTACACGATAAATAAATAAATAAATAGAGATGTGTAATAAATGAGATTGAAAAGCTGCTATAAAAAATCCACAGCAAATAAATATAAAGTATATATATTATTATTTATTATTTTTATGTGTACTAATTGTACTGATCGTGAGTAATTGATTGAGTGTAAATCATTTTATCCATGTAAACATCAAGCATTAAATTGGATCCTTTTGTATTCAATATCAATATTTCTTTATAAATAAAATGCTCAAATTTGGAGAAAAAAAAAAATACTCTAGAATACTCTCGAGTATGTTTCGGAAATTGCCAATGCCTGAGGAAAATGTCTAAGGAGAAAGTGTGAATAGAGAATGAAGAATAACTATATGATTATCAAATATCACAGATTTATAATTTATAGTAGTAGGAGTTTTCTTTTCATATTATTTACTACTGCTGACTGCTGATACATAAGTATAATATGTATAATGTATAACAACAATAATTATGCCATTTCCTAGAAAATTCAAAACGAATTTTACCCGAGACTCTTGGGTCTCGGGTACGTTGTGCATTATTGACATTTTTTTGGTACATTGCTGGAAATGATACATATTATAGTGTATAGTGTTCTTGTGCATGTCTCACGCAAATTTTTTGGTTTCCGTTAAAGTTCATTTCCATCATTTGTGCGTGTGTATATAATATGCAGACATTATCGATTTCGTATTTTAATTCGTAAAACGAAGGAGTCCAGTCGACGAAAATATTAAAGGAGAAAAGAGAGTTCAATGAAAGAAACAAAATAATACGTACATATTGTAGAAAAGGTTGTTTTTCATACTCGAATAAGATGGTATATAGAAAAATATCTTACGTGTTTCATTGGCATTCTCAGTTTAAGAATGTCCGCATATCGCCGGAGAACTTCTAATGGAGCATGAATTTTCAAGAACATTAAGTTACTAGCTTCCAATCTGAAATCAACACAAAAAAGATTCAACAATACAAAATATTTTATACCTGTTATCACAAATTTGATGACTATACATTATACATATTATGAAGCTTGGAAATTGGAAGTGTTCTATCCATAAATCACATACTTTTCTCGTTGGAGTTGGAGTCCTTCATTTTCAAGATTTCTCTCAAATATTTTCCTTTTCTCCTTTGCTATGTCAATTGCTCCCTGGTCCGAATTGGAATCGGAAGAGCTGTTGCCCTGCCAAACCAAAATGAAATCGACGTCCAAAAGCGCCATAGGTTCTTGGAAATTCACTTTCTGAATTTAAAAAAGAAACCACACACCAAATTTATAACTTGGGTACAACTACAATCAATCAGTATTATAAAGAAGTACATTGTGCACAGAGTTTCAAGAAAGGATTTTATGCAAACAAACAACAATATCTCAAAGCCATATACATATTATTATTATAGAATATATAAATTTTAAGAGGCATAGGTCATTGACAAAACTTTTACTTTTACTTTTTTCTACTCCACAACCATTTTAGTCGGTATTAAACAATCATGCTTTTCTATTTATTTATTTATTTATAAACAAACAACACGTGCTTTATCATGCTTATCAACACTTTAGGTGCAAAAAAAATCTACTTTGTTCAAATAATAACTATTTTCTATATTATAAAATGTCACGGTGACTGTTAACTGTTAAAATATTCAACTACGTTTACTGATTTTTTAACTTTGACACTTGAAACTTGACACTATATATATCGAAGAGCATTTGAACGTCATGAGTCATGAGTACCGGAAGGAAAAAAAAGTGATGGCATACTATCATAAAATGCTATGATTAGTGCTAAAAATATAAAGGATGTGGGTTTAAATTTACACAAGATACCAGATGTAATAATAATACATTAGACGGACCAATGAACGCTAAAAACAGTGATCTAAGTACAAATATATTAAAAACGATAGGTCTGATACATCTATGACACACTAAACCAGAATATTATCGATCTATCACAAACTATATAAAATCGTCGGATCCAAATATACCCTTACATAGTTAATATCACATGTGAAAAACTCTGTGTAGAACAGAAAAAAAACCAGAATATGTGCATGTAATTTCCGGTAACTATGAAACTAATACTACTCTTAAATCAATATAATTGTACATGTCTAATGTGTACATGCTGATAGCAGATAAAAAACAAAAGACCGGCTTTCTTGCACATGTACACTGTATACTGAGCTGTATTTGATATTTTTTCCGTACCTGATGTCAAAATTTTATGAACACTAAGCACTAAGTAAACACTTGAAAAAAATTGGAACAAGTATAATAATAATATAGAGCTCTTTTGTAGAACAAAAGCACAAACATCACTAATGAACTACTGATTACTGGTACTGAAATATTGTGATGAAGAATTTCGATGATATGAAGAATGTAATTTGGGAACTTCAAAATCCTTGCATACAATGTCAATTTTGTGCTTGATAAACTGTGTGCAATGTACTAGCTACAAGTTCCTAGTATTTGAGTTAGATAAACGAATAGAGTTATTACTGTTTAAAATGAAATCCTCAACCACAAAAATAACAAGCCGGTCCAGATTCATAATATTATGACTAATTACACTTTACACTGACACAGGAGTCAAATATGTACGACTTTTACTATCTACTCCCACTTCTCATTAGTATTAATTACATAATGTAAATATAGTGTACAGTACGCTGGTATAAATTGGTAACTCGAGATGACGAACTACGCCTTACCGGTTTTTAATCTGTTTGAATTAAATTATCAGTAGTTATTTTCTTATCAAAAAATCCCATAGCCATTTATAGAATTTGTCGCTGTTATTTTATCACATTTTTATCACTGTTGAGTCTTTATAGAACGTGATAAACCAAATAAATTTACCTCCTCACTCCTCATAATATCTATTCACAGAAATATAATAATAATATAATATTCCTGTGTTAAAAGTATTGGACACAAAAATGTTTTATCAAGTAAACATTTTAAAACGACACTAATATTTTCTTATTCCATTAATTTTCACATTTTAAATTTCCTACAGTCAACAAATATTGGAATCAAACACAAAAATGACACAAAACTTTATCCAGAATCTTTAAAACACAGTGAGCCGTGATTCATTATTTTTTATATGTAATGATAATATACTATTTCCATTCCACACTCTGTACTGCACTGACTTGTGAGCCGGTTACCTACATAAAAATTGTGAATATTTCCTGTTTCAATTTTCAATAGTGTGTAAAACTAGCTTTACTAATGTCTAGTGGCTAGTATTCATTAATATTTCAGGAAAAATGTATAAATAAAGTGAATAGTGTTTAAAATTTCTACATTTGCCAGTGACTTCAGCCTGTCTACTGACTATACACTACACTACACAACAGAAAACAACCTTCAACACTTTTGAGAGATGAATACTGCTGTTTCCCTCTTACTCATTCAGTTCTTTGAATGCAGACGGTAATTTTTTTTTACTTCTATTTACTCATTCATTGGAGATTGGAGAATATGCACATCGTCTCAATGAATAATAATAAGCTAACGTAATGTAATGGTGAACTATTCTTCAAATATATCCATCTCATACAGATTGTATAAAAAGTACATGTAAATCACGACTTGAAACACTAAGCACCTTGTAAAAGAAATTTTAAACCGTACCATACGTGAACTGTATTACTAATATGCAATGGTTATATATATTATTATATAGTCATATTTTAGTAGTAATAGTAGTGGCATGTACTGTGTACTATGTACAATAAAAATATGAGAGGGAGACAGAAAACCCTGAGCTTTATCATGTTAACAACAACAAGCAGTCAAATAATGTGTGCATATGATATGAAACACATAGATAACGCATGTACGTATTAGACATATTTGCTCCATTCAAGTGACTCTTTGATTGTGCATTGTGTATGATGTAATTATACTTTTCATTGTCGTATGATATGAGCACCTATAAAAAATATATATGTACAAGTTCCATTAGTTTGAAAAAATGCAAATAATCAAACTGTAACTACTAATACTTGCACATATTATCTTTAGGCGAACTTAGTAAATACTGAATACCTACATTGAGAACTGGCAACTGGGAAGTGTAACCTAAACAGGAAAAAATGTCGAAAATTTTCAGAACTGCGAAGGAAAAATTTAGGTACTAATAAATAATAATAAGAATTTTAAATGAAAGAAAATATTCAAAACTTAAAATTTGAAAAACAGGTGTTGTTTTGAGAAAAAAGGAATTGAACACAGACTTTTTAGCTGTAGAAAAAACTAACATCTTTGTTGCCTTGAGGCTGACTAACGACGATGATACAAGGTCGGTATTTTATGATCTTTACACAGACAGCAATGCACTATAAAAACTACCGAAAAAACTACAACAATGTTGCAAGATACATAAAAGTGACGTTGTAAAAAAGTTCCTTGTACACAAAGTATTTGATAAAAAAAACACTGGAAGATATTATAACAATCTCTATGGATCTTTTTGTCGATATTCATTATATTTCATCTGCTGATTCACAACGTAAGTACTAAATGTTTTACATTGAAAATGAAATTCCAATAGAAAATATGTGCATAGTGCATATCTAAATTCTAAATGTAATCAATAATGAAAAGTAAATAGGTCTAATTATTCAAATCAACATGGTTAAATTGAATCAAGCAGCATTGAGTATTACCGAAATTCTCATCATCAGTTTCTTAATGAAAAATACACTGTGAAACATCTATCATGAGGGTGTGCAAAAATTCAAAGATTCAATTGGACTCCTTTTGTACACACTACACACATAGTCAATCTGTGAAGAAATAATAAATGGAAGAAAATCTAACACAGTACTGACAAGCGTACTAGGAGAAACACGAAACAGACTCCGATACATTGTACATGTGTAATGTAATGATGATGTCATTACTTGCAATAGCCGCTAATATGTATTATTATTATTATGACTGCATGGATAACACATTGTGGATCTTATACAGACGTGTAGTCTGAAAAAAACGGAGCCACATGGCTATTATGCATGTACAATGCACATTGTACACGATACATGGATTCATGTCTCAGCATTAAATACACACGACGACAATAAAATTTTGTATTAAGTATGGACTATGGACATATACACAAGCAGATATTCTTCCTACCAACTCTATATTGTATCATGTTACACTATTCTGGTATCTCGTAAGTGCTATTTGTACATGCTCATGTAAATAATGAATAACATACAATGCATGTATGTATAAACGAAGTAAGAAGTAAAAGACTACACACACAAAATAGCATGACATTTTCTCACTATTCACTATAACACCACACACATATGTCAAATATTAGAAAAAATGTCATGCAGAGTTTAAAATTAAAACAGTATTTTCATAAACTAACACACCAACTTATACTAACGATGAGTTGATTCAAGACAAAGCTTACACTTTGAATACCAAAACCAATACCGAAACCAAAACCAAAACCAACCACCAACACAAAAGCACATTCAAACTATGACTAGTGACAAAGAAAGACGTTGACTTTTAATTTCCTAATTTCAAATTTCTAACAGTAGTACACAGAAGCTATTTTAGTGAGTGCAAGAAGTCAAATGTGGAACTGCTCAACTGCAATACAACATAATATTATATAATATAAAAAGTGCACGAAAAATAGAAGAAAGATAAAAAACACTATAATAAATTTGTAACCTGGAGAAAAGTAAATTTGTGGATATAGTACAATAATTATATTATCGCTCTTAATAAACAGATTCGAGCTCCAGTGATTGGGAAGAAGACAGTACAACAAAATTAAATTAAATTAAATTAAATTAAATAACTACGTGTATTGTTTAAGTATTATACTTTATACTGTTTAAGCTATTAATCTATTAACTTATCAAATATATTATACTGTGTTGTAAATTGTAAATAGTAATGTAGGGCAAACACGTTCTCTACGTTCTAAATCTACAAGCAAACTACTTTTACCATTTAAAAATCGGATATTATATATATTAATATTACGGCACTACGATAGGGTTTTTATTTAAGTGTACATAAGTATTTTACTACTGCAAGTATAGAAGTAGTGAGTATAGGTACTAGTAGTAGTAGTAATAATAATAATAATAGTGGATAGTGGCGTTAGCAAAGTTGTTACTAAAAGACAGGGAAATATAATAGTATAACATTATGTCTTTATATATAATGTATGCATATATATATATATAAATCCAAGACAAGATCCAAAAGCCAACCTTCTTGCCACCATGTACTGGTGATACTTGTGTTGAGCTAAAAATATCTTCACGATCATTTTCATACGAGAGATTTTCATGAACAGAGTGGAAGGAATCTCGGAAACTACGATGTGGGCTTGAGGGAGATGGTAGAGGATCCGCAAATTCTGAGTTGTTGTCTGACATCAAGTCAGTAATATCTTGAGCACTATGATAAATACTTGAGATGGACGAGGCACAACTAAACCGCCATCCTTCGTTAAGAAGACGGTTACGGTTCTGTCTCTCTCTTTCACTCACAAATAAATCTTCATCTTTTGTACGATTCACATTTTGAAGTGGCCTCGTCTCTGGACATTCTCCAGTTTGAACTTCTGGCATTGGATATTCATTACTATTGTCATTGTCTACGGATTGACCGAAAAATTTCATTCTAGCTGGATTAGCCATGGTTTTCTTTTTCTTTTCTTTATTTTTGATCCACTTTTTCTTAGTTTTTGTTCGATATTTCTATTTCTATTTTATGTAATTTATATTTTAGCAACTATTACTATTTTAATTAGTATATAGTCATGTTTATTATTAGTTGAACACAACTTAGTCTAATCACAGGTAACGTATATAAAATATAAAATGGTACGGAGTTGTCTTCTTGTTTTTCAAACTTGATTCTTCAAAATAAGGAGATTTCGTAGTAATTATTCAGTAATAGTAGTAGTAGTAGTTGCCGTATTATACTTAAATATTTAATATATATATATACCGTAAAGAATTAAAGCTTAGTTATAGTAAATCTTCATATAAAATCTTATGACTTTCACACTAACAAAAACCCTTTTACACCGGCACCATCAAACAGGTAAATAGAGATAGATACAATATCCTTACATCGATAAATCTTAAAATTAGAGATTCTGCGGAGCTTTAGTTTTTTTAGCTTAAATCTCGTTTCTCTCATCAAACAGAAACTTGTTTAACTCTCGTTAAATTTGAGGGACTAAAGTTGAGAGAGATTCGTCACTAAATATTTTGAAGTAATTTATAAAAGAATCGGACGCATATATTATCATGTATTTTATTACATTCTGTATTGTTAAATATTAAATACAATGTATTAAATTCGTAACTGGAATAATAATTAACAGTAATTCGTAATTAATAGTAATGATATGATTTCCATGCATAAAATATAATACACACTAGCTAAGAATAAAGAGTATACTTTTACTATTGGAGTTTCCTTTTAAAGCTTTTTAGTATTTTTTGTTTGTTAATAATCACTGTTATATAGTAGATTGCTGAATGTATGAGAAATATCGTTAAATATATATTATGGGATGGAAGTATATTATTATATAACTGTTCACTTAATTATGATCTGTTGGAGATTGGAGACAGGTTGTCGTTTTTTTATCAGATCAAGAGATTATAACTGGAGACACTAAAACAACATAATATTATATGTAGGTACATGGAGAGTTATTATTTTACCAAGAGAGTTTCAGTAATACACACATTTCAGAGTTCATTGTCATAATATAAACACTCACGCACACAGGGTCCAAACACATTTTTTGATTGACCACATGAATTGACCATAGATATCGTATAGCTATGTAAATGTAAATGTTGTTACATATTTTATACTACGTACTACCTACTGTAAAATGTACTATACATTTATTATACGCATATGTACAGTTATAAGTTATAAGAAACAGGATACAATCTATGTATCATTCATCTGTAGTTATAATAATAATCAATACTTAATACATAAACCGTATCATATCATCTTTTGGAGAAGATCATGATGGAATCAAAAAAGTATGTAAATACACATCCGTACGTTGTGTATACATACACATACAATTTGTATCCGACAACTTCTGCAGTCTGCAGTTGTTGTTTAATAATAATAATAATGTGGTACTCTTTTCGGTTTTTGATCAGTAGAATCATATATAGTTAAACAACGTTGTACATTGTACTAACAAAAGAAGTACAGAGATAATAATGATGATGTTACTTTTTACACGCATTCACAGTATAAGACTGAACAGATCGAATAAATATAAAGTAACAAAATGATACTTTATATTATTATTATTATTTAATTTTATCTAGAATCTAGAACAATATTCTATTGACATTTACTCGGAAAGATAAGAAAACACTGTAACAAAAGTACAAACAGAAACACACTATGAGCTAATACATGGATGTACAAACAATATCATTTAAATTGTGAGTACATGTGGATAGTTTTATGTTTTATTAGATGAGATAATAAATGTTGTAAAGACACCGCAATTGTAAAGTATACATAGACTGACAAACAAAATTATCGTATGAACAAGTAAAATATGAGATCCACAAAATCTTTGTATTTAAAGAGTTGCACAATATAACAAAAACAATTTGTTACAAAATCAAGTAGCAAATATGTATTTTTGTTTCTTTACTAGCTTGCTTTCCTTGTATCGTGCTTTCTTTTCCTTTTTGAGTTAAATAAATAAATAGCTTTTAACTTTGAGTCAAAGTCTCAAAAGCATAATATATTATTATGATTTATGATGATGATTTAAATGAGGAATTAAGAAAGATTGTGTAAAATACATAACAATAGAATAGAAGAACACAATGTCATAAGTCATAAAATGCTTTGTTAGCTGTTAGTTAACAAAATAATACTACTTAAAGGATTAAAAAAAAGAAGATAGTTAGAGTTTAGAGTAGATTATTAATACAATACAACACATACCATTTTTTCAAAAACAAAATTGTATTTCTTATTTCTTCAGTTTTACGGATTAAATGGACTAGCTCAAATGATAAAGCTGATGTTTGATGTTCGATGTACTTTTGATGATGTGATGATTTGACGATTTTCTGACTTTGAGGTCAATCACTTTTAACTTTTAGAAAAACATTAAAAACATCCTCGGCGTTTCTTCATTTTTTAAAAACATGTCACAAAAAAACCGAGTGGTTAGCAAACTTATTATATATTTAATCACACACAAACATGCAAACGAAAGGATTATTATATTATATTATCGATATATATAAAAACACTGCGAACGGCAAAAACAATTAAAATGATTTAATGGACTTTAACTGTATAAATATAGAATACTTAAGTAGTATATAAGATGTAAAAAGTAGAAAAGAGATGGACACGTGGAGAGAGATTAAAAAGGCTGTTAACTGTTAACTATAATATTATAGAACAATAATAACTATTACAATATCTGTAGTTATATTTTTACAGACGGTCCCGAATCTTTTTCTGTAGGTACAATTTTTTTAGTGGTCTTTAAATAGGGTAGTGTATCGTTGTTCTTAAAACTTGGACATGGAACTGTGGTTAATTAATTAGTTCGATTACACAATACACAATACACAATTCGCAAAAGTACTTTAAGTAAACCGACGACTAGACAAACTATCAACTATGTATTTATAGAGAGAAGCACTTACTTCCGAATGTCCTACCAAACTGAATGTCCAATATACCAGGGAGTTTTTTTGACATTCCTCTTCCACTTTTACCCGAAATCCTAAAATTCAGGATTTGATTCAAAAATTTGTTGGCCGTAGATATTTCCATGGTTTTCATCAAAATGAATGAAGATGGCAATGCGAAATTTGGGTCTTGGAAACATTTCCTGAAACATTCCTTTTGCACATTTATTTTTATTTTGCAGAGATGAGGAAAAACGAGTTTTAATTTACTGTAAACTGTAAAAATAGCATTTAGTTGGAATATATAGTATGTGAACATTGTACACAATTTGATCAAGGTAGTTTCTTTTTATTTCAGTTTAACAATTTGAATAATTCATAACAACATTCATGTATAATATTAGACTTAGTACATTCTATCATTTCAGTTTAGGTTTTTGGTAACAATAATAAGGTAACATTTTGGTAACACATGTGCTTAGACACTATACACAATACACATAACTGTGCAATTACATTCAAACTTAACAGTTTACACTATACAAGGGCATTAAATTTTATAGTCTTTTGTACATTTTGTATATATATATGATAAATAAAAGTTATTTAAAATACAAAACATTTGATGAGTTAATAAATTATATAAATTAATTCATCATGGCAGAGAGTATTATTTTATAAAGAGTGAAGAGTACATCTATAATATGAGTACATATTTGTGTACATTTTGAAGAAAAGCAAGGTATATATGTAGGTAAATGCAACAAAATATATATATCATATAAATAGATAGGTTAAAAAACTGCAATTGTACTCATTACTTACAAGTTTCTATATTTTTTTTTGCTGATGACTGTGGTGATTTAACTAGTAGGGAATAATAAGAATGGGATATCATTATTTTCGTAAAATGCATCACCCTCTTGATGTTTTTTCTTCTCATTCAGTTCCTTATAAACATCTTGTACAGTAGCTACTTGTCCTTCCTTCTGACGATCTGCATGAAACTGGGCAATCCACTTCCTAATTTGATGTTTTTCAATTTCCCTTGCATTGATTAGTGCTGGTGGATCAAATTCAGTAGCTGCTCGGAGGTCAAGATGATGTGCACCCTCAGGGATAACAATAGAAACGAGTGATTCAGAGAGATCTTTCAAAACGCCACCTCCACTCCATGGATCCAAAAGACCATTACTAATAAAAAAAAAAAACAAAAATTAAAAGCATTTGATTATTTAGAGTTTAGACTGTTTCATAATATCCTAATCGATAAGCACCTATTGAACGTTGTACCAAAAAAAAAGATATCGTACCTGAAAACAATATTTGAAGCCGAAAGAATACGTTTCCCACCATACATGATTTCCGCATTATAGGGTTTTGGAGAGATTTTCCATCTTGATTGACAGTCTTCAGCATATGCAGTGAAATTCCAAGGAGATGGTTCAAAAATATCATTTACACCATCAGTACACATTGGCATAGCCATTTCAGTACATGCTTGATAATCCCAACCTAAATCACCAAGAGCGGAAGAGGCTTGACTTCCAGTATCCAGACATTGTGAAGCCCCGGTGTAATTAAAATAAATACTTACTCCTTTGAAAAGTGCTCTCAGTAGAGTTTTATCTGGCAAACTGGAATCAAATAACTTTTGGCAAACTTTCTAAAAATTCCAAAAATTATGTCAGGGTTGATTAGTTTTTTAATTGTATTCAATTATGAGGTTTGCAATATTTTGTATCATAATATGTGTCGTTCCATATGAATTTGAGCCACATGGAACTTTATCATTTAAACCAAGCGGCGATTCTAGAACTAAATTTTGGAGAATATAGCTATGCAAATGCATATTTTTCTGCACAGTCCAATAATTATAAAGTTCCAAGTGAATCAGATTCATATGCGTCTACATATGTGGCATTATCTATGAAAACTGGTCTTAAGGAACTTTATAATTCACACCAAGCGGCGATTCTAGAACTAAATTTTAGATGTTTGAGCTATGCAAATACATATTTGTTTTGCGATCGCAGCGCCAAAATTAAAAAGTTCCTTAAGACCATTTTTCACAGATAACGACACATATATGTATTATTATAATAAGTATGATATTTAAAACGCACCTTGATAGGAAAAGCTGGTAGAGGTTCTAAAAAGTTGGCAGCCATAGGATAATCTGTCATAGCTAAATTACCATAAACTTGAATTAGCCAATTTTTCAGTATTTCAACATCACGTTTGGATTCCAATGGCTTGCAAAGTTTCCAATTTCGACTTAACCACTCCCTTCCAGTATCTAAGTATTGAATCATAATACATAATACAAATAATTATTAGACATTTTAGCTTACAAAGTAATTTAATGCAACATGGGAAAAATAAATAATTAGGCTGCCTCTTTACGCCATGTTTGGTCTAGAACCTTAAAAATTAAAAACGTACCTGTTTCACCCAACATATTTATATAGTTCCAAGATTTCCTGATTGTATCTCCACAATCTTGGGATTCAATTGAAAAATCTCGTGAAACCTTTCAAATTGAAAAAAAAATCAATTAAAAACGTCGTAAAAAACTGGAGATGAATTTATATCGAATCTTTAAAAAAAACCAGTCACTTACAATTTGAGAAAATGATGCACAAGGTGTGAGACCTGCAAATTGCCAAATTGGAGCAGAAGCTGCTATTCCTCTGTAATAATATCAAAGTACATATACATACATCAAATATAAATTTTAGTTTTTAGAATCACCCAAGAAAAGACAAAAATTGAAATACCCCAAAATACTGAAAAATCCATAAAGTTTCACCTACCCAGCAATCACATGTGGATATTTCATCCTCATCCATGCGGTCAGCATCCCTCCATACGAACCTCCGAATGCAATGACTGGACTATTTCTTGCACCACGTTGATATTTGAATGATTCAACAAAAACTGCAAAATCTGCCAATGCTTGTTCTGATGTCAAGTAACCCACTTTTTGTACCGTCTATAATTGAAATACACCAAAAAATACATCAAAAACATGAAATGGCTGGTTTCGTGTGAGAAGTGAGACGGGAGAAATTATAAAAGGAAATGATTTAATTAGAGCTCATCCGATAAAAAAGTAATTAGTGACATAAAAGATAATCCTCAATAGCCGTCTTACACTGAATGAAATATTTCCAAAGGGTAATGAGTCTCCATAATATCGATGCTCGGCGAATAGAAGAAGAGCGTTGAACTCTGCCGCAATGTCCCACATAAACCCAGTATTCTATAATAGATACATACGATATGTAAATGCTTTAAAATCATATTTTATGATAAGAATGATTTAAGATTCAAGATACAAGAATAATCCCAAAACGTTTTTTAAATTATTTCCTATAGGGTATTATGGTGAAGAATTTCATATGTAATACCTGAGCAAACCATTCAATGGCTCCTTCGTTTCCAGTATAAAAGAAAATTGGTCCATTATCACTAGCATTCCAATAAGTGTCATTGTACAAATACTTCATTTTGAATGTCTTATTGACTGCATAACTAAAATGGTCCAACTATCATGAAATTTAAATGTTCACATTTTAGATTATTTACTTAATCCAAAATCTAAATAGATGTTTAATACAGCAGCTTTATTACAGTGTACAATACACAGTATAGTAGAAACTGAATAAAATCAAGTACACTATTTAATTCGCATAATTATGATTATAAACTTACAGATTGTTCAAAATATCCTGTTTTAAATCTATATTCCGCATCCGTCACTGAAAAAGATGCAATCACCATTAGCATGGTGATTCCAATCATTCGTATAAAAACCCACTCTCCCGACATCGTGACACTTTATCAATTTTTATTGATGCAAAGAAACGGGCACTAAAAATTTGTACACTGTTCACTCGCTCTCTCTCTGTCTCTCTTGATGCTATTTGTTCAGTAATGAAGAAATTGAAATGTTTTTTGACTCACATTGAATAGTAATAGGAATAGTAGAGTAAAACTGACCAAAAAAATGGTATTCTTGTTATTTTTAGATGAAAAAGGAACTCGTAGATTAGAAATTAGAAAAAGTTAAACGTCAAGATTACTGACGGTCAATTAACAAAGTAACAAAGTTGACTGTTGCTGTTACTCCTTATTCTCTACACCGTCTATAAGCTTTTTTGCAACAGATCAAGTTTTTGTCTTTGCTAAAGTTACAAACTGTAGGAATTCAAGTGGTCTCATTTCTCTTATATATAGCCTGTTCCTTCATATTATCATTTAACATTACCACAAAGACAGAGAGAGACAGAGAGAGACATAGAGACAGAGAGAAAGAGGAAAAAGTTAAGAGTAAAAAAGACAGTTAAGATTAAGTCATGTGCAATGTGTATAGTGGCATATAACACAATATGTATCATGTATATTAGCATAAAGTACATGCTACAAACTACAAACATAGTTCATGCACATTTAATGTCATGCATACTTTTTTAGTCTCGTATATCTTCTTCTATTTGATGTTTGATGGAAAAATGTGTGTCTTGTGCCTGAGTGCACAAGGAAGGACGAATGTTCCTTCTGATAAGAGCACAGCAGTGAATGAATACATATCTGTGTATCCATGTATGTATGAAAAATGGAAATATATTTAAGTTTAGATTTTAGTCCATTAAAATAATCATAAATGAGCAAGTGAAAGAGTGAGCTGGTCGCTTTGCTCTTATATATTGTGTATAAAGTATAAAGATGTAAGTACTAAAGAACAGTTCGTCACTTTGTCTTACATATTAGTGGCTATCTTAGTAACTATGTAATATTATAATATTACATAGATACATATGTACTCCGGTCATATTATAGTATTATTATTATCATTGTTCATGTCAATTTGAACTTTACTAGTTTCGCACACTTCATATGGAAGAAATTCTTCTTCTTCTTTTTGATCAATGATATTTTAATACCTCAACCATGTCTCTTGTACATAGAATATATAATATGCATATTATAGTGTATATTGTACTTTGTACTACACGCGATTCCTCAATTTACAACTCCATAAAAAAGAAATTAGACACCACATTGAACTTGAGACAATGTGAAGCTCCGGTTTCTGGGTACAAAAACATGCACGTCCAATTTCTTACACTTATACTTTTTGCGTAAACTTTGAATTGTAAATTGACAAATGTATACATATACATACATCCAAACATACGTATGCCGATACGGTAGAGAGGTGAGTTATGATGATGTTTATATGTATAAATTATGCAAGACGAAAATATTTAGATATTAAAAGTAGTATGCTTATGTAGAATGCCCAATGCACAGGAGCGTTACAAAAAGTTTACACTGTGATCTGTGATACACGATGAACAATGCATAATGCACAATGTACATTGTTGCTAATGGTCATAATCATAGTTTAACATAGAAAAAGTAATGAGCTTACAACTGAAATAGATATGGACTACATGATGTACAATATTTAATCTAAAGATAATTAAGGTTAAGAAGACGGAAAAGTTTTTGTAGCAAGAAGCAAGAAGCAAGACGGATTGTACAAGAATGCCTACTTGGTGCATGCATAATTGTACTGCTAATCAAAGACAAGTAAAGTGTGTAACGTGTATAGATTAAAGAGTCAAGAGTAAAATATAGGTAAGTACAATTAGAAATATTGTACATTGTACATTGTACATGCTTTCATTTCACGATTTGGGTGACATTCAGTCTTGTGTTTCAGGAACTGAGGAATATTTTCTGTACACTCATCGATTCCATAATCTCATTTTCCTGGCTATTACCAGTTTCTTTCTCGTAACGAGTTGAGAGAAAGAGCGGAGTGGGTTAGTAAATTGTAAATGGTCAATGATCTGTAATTTCCCCAATAAACATTTACATTTTTCATTTTCGATGTACTTTTCTTCCTTCCTTTCTTTTTTTGGCATGTATCTCAAAGCTCAAGTTTTACCTTTTTGATAACTGAAAATTGTGTTCCTTCTGCTCCACGCACGTGCTGGTAGGTACATCTACCTTCTATAAAATCCGTATCCGGTGGCGTCATTCCGTACGTCAGGATCTAGCTTTAATAGCCACTACTCTGGCTAAGAGAAATGGCTATTACTCTGGCTAAGAGAAATGGCTATTACTCTGGCTAAGAGAAA
>JAQGBH010002564.1:0-23804 GCA_034698265.1 Sminthurinus aureus
TTAGTTTTTATGTTTGGCGAATTCAACAACCGAATTCCTTAAGTTGAATCGCCTTTTGGAATCACAAGCAACTACCAACTCTGATAATAATAATATATTATAACTGAATTGTCTCTTAGTAAGACCTCACACATCTCAAATGCTATAGCAACATAAGATTCCACGAGGCAACTATAGACCAAAAAAAGGGGTTTACAACTACAAATAAAATTACAGTATTTTGTTTATACTTTGCACTCTTCTAAAGATTATGTAAAAAAACATGATATAAAATATACAGCATTAGCCTACTGTATGCCTACTTTACTGGAATACTTGACTATAGTAGACAACTATTAACTGACGTAAGATAATAATGCTACATGATTCTCTGGTATACGTATATTTTTGTTCGTCTTACATTATATTGCTCTACGTTTTCGTCCTGGTCAGATATGACACATAAGAAGCTGATCCATGAGAGGCCCACAAGCAATCAAGATAATCATGAGAGTATTTTTTTTGTATAAAACCCACCCGGCCGCACATGCCAGAAGTAAAACAGGAGTATATAGATAATGACCACTATATTGTCATCATCTGATCTCATGATCAATTTGATCACACTAATGCACTCACCTTGACGTTTCAAGCTGGTTACCAGGTCTGCTCCAGTGGGACTATGAACTGGTTCTTCCTCTTCAGGGATTGTGTACACTTCTCCGGGACTATGATCGTAATAGCCCACACCTTCACTTCCACCCAGTCCTGCCTTCCTTTCCTCATCGCTGTCACTATCTTCTTCCTCATCTGTTGAACTCTTATAGTCATCCAAATCATGATCTTTCAATATAATTGTTTTACGGGGACCAGGGAATTCAGATTCGGGTGATTCAGGAGAATCGTTCTGACAAGGTCCTGTAATGATTCCCTGACTTTTTAAATATCTATCAAAATCTCCATGATGATGATAGGCAGAGGAAGGAGAGGATGGACTTTTCAAATTGTCATGGGATTTACCTGGAGGGCTCTCTTTTAGAGAGGGAGAAGGAGAAGGACTTCGAGATCTAGATAATGGACTAGGAGAAAGGCGAAGATGATCTGGTTCAGTATGATCTACTTCAACTTTCTGGCGCTCTCGCCGTTTCATTGAATATGATTCAACAGCAGATTGGAGTTTGGATAATTCTTCCATGAGAGCAGTTGTTTTGGGATCTGGTTGTTGTTCTTGTTGCTGTTGCTCGTGTTGTTGTTGTTGTTGATATTCATATTCATATTCATATTGATACTGTTGTTGTTGTTGTTGTTGTTGTTGTTGTAATTGCGATAGTTGTGATAATTGTGACGCGTATGAGGAGGAAGAAGGTCCTTGACTAAAAGTGGAAGACGAAGGACCAAGACCAGGACTGAGTTCATGAGGAGAATACATTGAATTTATACCATACCCATTATTACTCAGATTCAGATGGAGGGCTGATGAAGAAGAAGGAGAAGATGAGGAGTAGGATGTTGAGGGTCCAACTGGAACTGATCCGGAAGTTGATGGGATGTCTCCACTCCCAACACTTCGACCATCACCTCCATCTGTTTCTGCCATGTCAATACTAATGGAACGGCTATGCATTTTAACATAAGAAGTAGGCTTTTTGCTAGCAGAGGCTGTTATGGGAGTGCTCATGCTTTGGGAGTGACTAGGAAACGAATGTGTGAAATGAGAAGGAATTGGTTCATCATCTAAAACTACAGGGCTCTTACTAGGAGGACTCAGGAAAAGCTCTTCACTCTGCTCAGTTCGCTCGGCGCCATTGCCACCACCGGAAGAAGAAGAGAAATTCCCCTCGGTAGATAAACGTCTAGTCTGACCCGTCTCACTCTCCCACGTCCCTAATCCATCCGATTTAGACTCATCAACGTTCTCAAACTCACGCTCGTTCTCCCAACGTTGTTGCGGATTGGGTTGTTGACCAGGTCCAACTCCACTTCCTCGACGATCCCAGTCCATCTAAAATAAAAAGATTTAGGTATGGATAGAAGAATAATAATATGAAAAACGAAAACATCGTTGTAAAACCATGTAGCTGGAACTTACTTGCAACTAACAATATAATATACTTTGTCCCTATTTAATATATAGTGTACATAGTATATAGTATGGTATTTCTTCATCAAGTCTCAAAATAATAATGAACACAAAACTAATTTTAATTATTTTAAAATGTCATACGTTTGGATTTTGCTGCTGTTGTCCTTGAGGATACATGGGTCGTGGTCCAGCACCGCTCACCATTGGAGATGATCCCATTCTTCGCCTTTTTATACAATTACCACAGGTCCATTCGGGTCTCTATTTAAAAACAAAAAATAAAAAAGAATTAATCAAAAGTGTTCTTTAAAAAAACTATTTTCTCACGCACAGCATTCGAATGAAAGCTCTGTTTGACTGTTTAGCAAGGATAATTCAAACGGTTCATTGTGCAGTGAGCAGAGTTTAGTGTATCTCTTTAAATAATAGAATTACAATAAATTAAATAGCGTTCGTCAGTGCATGCTGAATTCTCAATGTTGAAACACTGAACGTTTTTTGGTAGTTTCCCTTGGAAAATTGAGGCGTAAAATGCATAATTAAGATGAGTAATTACATTTACAGGTTCAATGAACAAATGAGTGAATGAAGGAATAAATGGAATACGTGGTTAGGTTGACCTCAAAGTAATGTCATGTGCATGTAAAACACGCATGTAAAAGTCCTCAAGTTTATAAAAGCCTTTTAAAGTTTTTACGGCAATACAAATGAGAATTTTACCCTATGCGATATTCGCAATTCGTATTCAAAGCACATGCTTACACAAAAAGAATACGTCTCGTATACTAGATACTAGAACACAGCATAGGAGATTGGAGACAATGACGAGGAAGCAAAATTTTCGCCAAGTTTTTTCCATTCTTTCTGCTTTTCACTACCAGGTCTGAGTTTTGAGGTCTTCATACATTTTTAATGTATATATATACGCATACATACGGTATACGGAACGGATAACATTGTGTTCATATAATATGTATGTGTGTAAATGTAAATGAGTTCCATATTACAGTTTCCTAGATTCTGAAAGCTCCTTTTTGTAATTTTCTTTCCCTCCTCTGCTTCAGCATGATGAGACTCAAATGAGGCAAAAAGGAAAGAAATTAAAAGTTGGTCTAAAAAATCTTTGTCTGATGCCTTTCCTTTCTTTTCTCCTTTACTTTTGCCAACTAATGAATAATCAACATCTGAAGTATCTGGTTTCGTGTCTGTAGAATGTAGAATGCGTACCTATTCAACAAATGACGAAAGCAGAGATTAATAGTCACTAATGAATGATCCCACAAAGAACAGGCCCAAAAAACTTGATATCGAAAAATAGATATCTTGCTTCCTCACCACACTTTTGTATAAAAAACATTAATCTTGAACCGTGAACAGATAAAAGTTGTAGGACCACAAACAACTCTTTTAATTCCTTTTCAAACTATAATACGTATTGTAGTAGTATTGTAGTGCCTTCCAATATTTACTACTGGCGTGTACTATTTTCAATTTTCAATTTTCAATGAAAAGCACGTCATATACACAAGCCTAAAAGAAACAGAATATAGAATAGATTGTGTATTGATCTCTGTTCTATATTCGTATTGGATATTATGTGAATTGTGAAATAGATGAATTTGACAGATCCAGACTGAGATTTGAAACTTTTATAACTTTTTCCACCATTTTTCTGTCCTTTTTCAAACAAAAGTTATGGACTGATCTCTTCTGCCGAGAAATGACGGACGACAAGGATGAATGTTGTGTATGTAGTGGCAGCTTTTTTTGACTTGTCACATATCGATTCTTATCTAGTACAGTGTTCTCTATACTCTACTTTCTACACATGCATGCATTGTATATTATGATAAATGATCAATAATAATCAATAATAAATATATGAAATAAACGGGAATTTCAAAAAAATAATTCAACAATTCACAAGTTCATACTTCAAATTTCACACAGACAGTCCACTCGAACCAAACTGTGCCCAATGCATAGTATTACTTGTCTCTGTTTTCTGTCTTGTCTTTTTTTCATTTTTCAGCCTTTTTCCTGTTCATCTGATGATGAGTCAAATAGAGGTTTACAATGCATATTGTATAATGTACGTATTATACGCTTTCTATCATATATTACAGATTACAGACAAATCTATAGATAGAAAAAAAGAAGAATAAAACTGATTTGAAGATAAAGATGTAGTTTTAGACACCTATGATATGTAATATATGATATGTACAATATAAAATAGATATACATAATGTGTATTACAAACAAGTACAACCGACAAACAGCATCAGAAACAAAATGGAGAAAAAAATTTGACTTTTCCAACTTTTACTGCAACATTTCTTTCTAGGGAATCAGAGAAGGACGAGAGTTGTAGCTAAATCTGCTGAAAATAGCAAAGTCGAGTCAAGAAGAAAGTTGACGGCGAAAGTAGTCACAGTAACATGATATAGTTGCACATGTATGTATTTTGTACTTTCCAAATATGATTGTGGCATGGGATGGGATGTCGCGGCAACAGTAGTGAAAACTTGCGATTAGGTTCTGGATTTTGGATGAAAAAAAGGACACTAATGTTTTTTTCGAGATGTTGCGAGAAAGTTAGACGGCGGGGAGGTTGACGTGCCCAAAATCCCAAATTACAATGGCGTCTCACACATATTCCATATATGATATAGACATTACATATTTTCGCGTAGAGATATACACCATTCCAGATTCTATAGATTCCAGCAGTAGCATATCATAATCTCATATCACATCATGTTATCAGAGTACAGAACACTGTACAAGTCATCCTATATTCTACATTCTAGAGCCTACGCTACTTTTTCTATCCTTTTTTGCTGCATTAAATGGTGTTTTCATCAGTTGGATGTTGGATGTTAGATGAAATGGAATAGAGTAGTCATGAGTAAATAGTAAATAGTAGTAGTGGCTGAGTGGTATGGGATCTACGTCTACAGTCTACAGTCTACAATCTACAATCTCTACTCTCTACAGTTTACAGTCCAGCTGAAGTCTACCAAAAATACTGAGTAATACATAATACACTTTAATGTACAATGTGATCAAATTTCTATGTGTGTAAAGTATACAGTAAACAGTCCACAGTGCACAGTGTACAAGGAACAGTGAACAAGGGTTTTGGCTAGCCAGGTTAATTGTTTGCAGTAATTAATACTACATGAATGATAATCTACAGAGTGAAGTGAGTAAAAGTAGGAGAAAATATTTCACTTCGTACTTCTTGAACAAGGTTGTATGTCACTCCTTGTTCTCGTATCATTAACTAAAATCTAATATTGTTATTACATGTATTATTTGTATTTCATTCAATTGCTATGGACACTTTAACATTTCTTCTCTGTTTTACAACTCCCTGTCAAGTACGTGAACCACAACAAGGCGATAGTGAAGAGCGATAGGCGATAGAACACAATCGAATACAATATCCGAATACAATAAGTAAACAAAACAACTGCATGAAACTGAATGAGAATGAAGTAGCAATGAACAAATATACAATAAAGTTTTCATTTGTAACTTGTGCATTGTACAGTGTACAGTAAGTTGTAGTTTGTATAGTTTGTATTTTGTAGTTTGTGGTGTATAGCGTATCATCACGCAATATCCAAATTAGAATTAGGTGAGTTAACATAACATACTTAAGTGTATTAGAAATTATGAATAGTTTAACACTACCTGAGCAAGTACTCATACTCTCTACTGCCACTCATAAAAATGTCGTGCTTACACTCCCATTTGAATACTTGTGTCAGTAGCTAGTCTAATAATATGCTGTATTAGAAATTCTAGTGTGTACAGTAAATTATTAGAGTAGGTGCATTTATTTTTTATGTAGTATGGAGTATGGAGTATGGTCTAAATATAAAATTCTGCACATTACTTCCGCCTAAGAATTACATTAATTCATAATTTAGATGGTGTCGTATATTGTATAAATATTTTGTAAATTATCTCCCCAGTCTCCAACTACCAACACATCTTCCATTTTGGTCAAGTATCTCGCATCACTGTATTGTATTATTATATTGTATTTTCCTGGGTGGAGTAAAAAGTAATTATAATTATTGATGTTGTTTTGCTCTTGTTGTTGGTACTGTACTGTTCAACTTGATACTGCACACTGTATCAAATATCAAATGTAACAACTCATTCTCATTTTGAGCAAGAGGGAAAAATATGGACCACACACGCAGTACATAATACACAGTACCCAATACCCATTACACAATCAAGAAATACGATGGAGAAGATAGAAATGAGAGGAAAAACAAAAGAAAAGAAAACTAAAATATACAGAGAGAGGATTTACAATCGCTTAAACGTTAAATGCAGTGGGCTTTGTCTGGTTTAAATAAACGTCTAAACTTAATACTCTATGTAATAAAAAACCCACTCATTATATTTTCTACATCTCTGCTCCACACTCTACACTCTACACTCCACTGTAATCTATACTACATTACTACATAGTCCCTCGTGCCATAAGAATGGTACACTGGGAAGAATTATCTTTAATGCGTCGTCAAAATATTATGTGCATTGTGTATACATGTTTCATGTGTATTCCGTATTCAGACTGTAATATAGTTTTTCATAGACATGGACGTCTAGTTGTATTACACAGTTGGAAAAACTGTGGGTTACTTTTTAAATACTTTTAATAATGTTACTAACGATAAGTGAGAATGGGGAATGGAAACAAGAGTAATATTCACAATTCATAGGTCCATATCTAGTGTATTTATTCCACTCCTATCTTCATAATATATTTAATATTAGATACTGAAAATAGTGAATGGTAAAATACATTTTAAGCAAAGTACGAGTCTCACAGTATAATACAATGTGAAACACGGACGAATGAACAAGAGCATGTTGTGATTTTCATTGTAAAGTTTTTAGTTTTACAACGCATATTCATCCTGGATTTTACAAAATAATTTCACATTTTACCCTCTTTTCACTTTTCTTTCTAGTATTTTCTCTCTCATCGTGTATGTTTGTGTTTGTGTCTGTGAATGATACTTGGCATTTTTCATCATTTGTTAGAATAGGGGCATGGACAAAACTTAGAATAACTGTACACTGTACAATGCACAGCCGCTCTCAGTGTCAAAACAACAACAAAAGGGTATGATTAAACAGAGAGACAATAGAAATAGATACAAAATGATGGAGCTTGTGGCATCTAGATTGTTTGTACATTGCACATGTATTTATATTTGTACTATAAACTCCATTTGAAAATTGGAATTATAATCAGAGATTGGAAAAAATAAAATAAAAAGTCAAGGGCTGTTGATTATACTATTTTCCATGGGATGAAAAATGAAAAGCTATAAATAAAATGGCCATTTACCATTTACTTTTTCACAAAAGTACGTAATTTGTAGTACACTTTGCTCAATATTTCCATGTATTTGTCAAACAAATCGAAAAATGAAAAAAATCTTTATATTTCAGCATTAACATTTAAAGTACTGTATACTATGTATTATGGAATATAACTAAAAGTTTGAAGTACATCTTGGAAATCCTTGTGTAGGAGTACACTTTTCATTTTGCTACATTTTACATATTGTGCCATGCTATATGTAAGTACTTATGTGTGCAATTATTTAAACATTTGCAATTCTCGCTCAACTTTCAATCTTCAATATATAAAAGGAAAAGACAAAATATGGAAAATAACAACGAATGGAAGAAAATGAAATGAAAAAAAAAGAATTTTCTTGTCATATAAGAAAAGTTGTACTAATATTATTTTTACCATTCGTTTCCTTCATCCTTTAGTTTTTGGACAATTTCATCGTATTAGGGCAATAACGAACATATAATAAACGTAATATTGATATGTAGAGTTTGCAGGTTGAAGGCCGGCTCGATACTCTATACTCTATACGTAACATGAGTACTTTGTTCTTATTACCTTCTTCAATGTACACATCACTATGGTGATGCCTGCATTTGTATTCTGATACGGATTCTCGACTCTCCACTTCCGACTTCAGACTCTTTCACTTTCTCCGTCTACCTTTTATATTTATGTTTATTCGTTCAAATCAGCAATGGGTTATCATTTGTGATAAAGAAGAGATGGATAGATGAATAGATAGCTTGATAGAATGGTAGAAACAGAAGCAAGTTCAATTTACAAGAGTTAATTAAATAATGAGCATAGAGGAATGGGCAACAAAGCAAGTTATTCTTTCTCTCTTGCTCTCTGCTTCTTGATCATAAAAGCCATCATAATATTATAGCTTCATTATATTTCATATTTCACGATTTTTGTATGGAATAGTCACACAAATAGACCGCTATGTGCTATACGACATGTGTGATGTGTGCTTGATACACATGCGTATACTTTAAGTTAGTACTCTTCAATCTTCAACATAGGTAGGTATGATGAAAAAGAGCATAAGTATTAATATTTGCGTTGATTGTACCTTTATTAAATTCCAATGGAAATAATTAAATGTGAACACTGCACAGGGTATGTAGCACGTAGAATAATTCGAGATTCGAGATGTTGTTGCTTTTTGCTGAACCTACCACTACGTTGTACGTGTACATGCTGTACATGGTACACTTGATTTTCTCTAAATTAGTTTTACCAGTACACATGCTGGTAAGTTTTTCTGTTTTATGTTTTGCTTCCTTCATATTCATGTTGTTTTTCGATAGATAGTCATAGTCAATAGTCAGTGCCTAAGTATACAAAATTGCTGGATGGTTCGATATTAGATACATGGATGAATCCATCAAGTAGATATGTATGTATAATGTATAATGTACAGTGCAATGAACTATTCACATGATTCTCATCTTCATCCTCATCCGTGTCATTGAGAGTAGAAAAGGATATCTTTTCTCTGAAGTTCCGGCTACATAAATGATTTTTGGTTTCGGGGACAAAGTCAGAGCCAAAGCCAAAGCCGAATTCCATCTACTGTTACACAAGGTCTATAGTCTATACTCTATACATTATACATACAACCGTTCCGCAACATACGAGTCTCCTATGTATTTACATTATACATTGTATATTGTATATAAATGAGACGGTCTCACTTTTGTAATTACACGGAACTCGCTTACAACCTGCAATATCCGTGTGTCATTTATATACATAATATAGGTTCATCTACATTGTGCATTGTGTACAGTGTACAGTGTACAGGTATCCTGTGAAGCATGCGATGCGATGTGAACAAAATATCTGGATGTCAGAAATCTCGACTGACTCGTGTTTCACACACGGATACACAACATAGTACAGACTACAGACGGATGTAGACGGATTCTTGCGTACGTGTACAGTGTACACTGAACATTGAACATACTTAGACATCCATTTTGACTTGTATAATATTTAAGTATGCAGTACCTACACAGTATACAGTATGTAGTATGAAACCAAGGCAACCAAAAAAGTAAAGGCTACAGACGAGAGACAGAGCCAGAGAACGTGGGATGAGATGAGAGAAAGAAAACTTATTTATTTATTACTAGGTTGTGCTTCTTTTCTATTTTGTTTCTCGAGGAAGCTAACTAAAGCTTTCCTATGCTTGTATCTTGTATCTTAAACATTGTACATAAGTATGCATATGAAGTGGCAGCTGTATCTATAGTGACGGTTCAAGGTACAAAGTACAAACTACAAACGGAGGATTTCATAAACTTTTCCCCAGTTTCCTTTGCTCAGTATAATGTACAATGTACAATGAGCATGTTACACTCTACACTCTATACTCTATATTCTACATTCTACGTTCACACTACATTATATTTTATGACTTGTGACTTATGACAGTTCATAACATCTAGACGTCATCTAGAAAGTCACCACTATAGTTTACATAGGTACGCATTACACAAAGTCGTATCATCCGTCGAATGTAGAGTGTCGAGTATGAGACAAACAGAATTACACAGAAACTATGAGCATTGAGCATTGAGCATGCATAGAACATAGAATATAGAATATATCAATCAGTTGCTCCTTATAACGAGTACAAAAGGTACAACATAAAAGCACAAGGCTGGTCTGACATGAATATGAAGATTCACTTTCATCCTTAAAGGAAAGTTCCATGTTACTACAACAATGTTTATATTTTACATTGCATACCAAGATTATACGAAAGAGTATATTGTACATTGTACATTGTACCTTATACAGCATCTAGTATAGAATATAGACTACTTAATGCATAATGAGAAAGTATTCGCTTTTCCACAACTCTCCCTTTCTCCATGTCATTGATTTTTCAGCTGTCTAACTGTCTCTCTGAATTTCCGCGTTTAAAAGACAGAGAGAGAGAGAGAAGAAGAAGAAGAAGAAGAAGCGTATACATACATAATACGTATATGTACACTGTACATTGTACAGTGAATAGTGAAGCAACCCGCATCAAAAACTCCCGCCGAATTCTGTTAGGAATTCTAGCCCCCAAGTTTTCGCTCGATTTTCGGCTGAAAAACTCAGCTTACTCGCCTAAATTCGGCTTCGTACCTGGAAAATCCAGCCGAAATTCAACGAATTCATCCAAATTCTGTTGGTCAAACTGACTTTTTCGGCTGAAATTTGGGCGAAAATTCGTCCGGAAAATCCAGCCGAATCCTGTTCTCAGATTTTGATGCGGGAACATACATAATATGGTACATTTACTTATATAAAAGTACTTTTGCGCATGCAAGTATGCATGGATTATTATGGATTATGCATACACGCAATACACGTATAACACTTTGTCAATGGCATAATATCATAACATTTTCATACATTATTTTATAAATGTACATTTGTACTTTGAACATTTGAACATGTGCTATTCCCTGTAAAATACAGCTTGAGTTTTCAACATGAACATTTCATATCCATGTGTGACAACATATCCGATATCCGATATCTGATATCCAATTTTATGTGTATTCACTATTCAGTATTCAGTATTCAAAACCTATATGAAAATTTATGGAATTTTTCTTGATATTTTCTCTTCTTCTTCTTCAATTCAAATATTTCTTGTTTCTTACAAGATGTGCAAACGCACATCGGAAATATAGGAAACGTAGTTCTCCTTTCTTGTTTGTTCTTTCTTCTTTCTTGGTTGGTCTGATTGAGAAAATGATCACGTAGAATTTGATACGCGTTACAAAACCGTACGCGTAGAGGATATATAGTTTTGTGTTGTACATAATATGTAGTTTATAAAGCAAGTCTGTATTTTGAAGTATCTAAGTTGCGGATGAAGGGAAGGGTGTGGAATTTTTATAAACCATAAACTATCCATCGTTAGCTGTTAGCTGTCATTTTGTCACTCGAAGCTCGAAACTTGAAACTCGAAACTCGAAATATTACGGATTACGCGTTATGGATTTAAAATTCATACATACATACGTACCTACATACAATATCCATTCACACTTGAAGAGAATTAGATTATGTGATTGCAAGACACATATATGGATTTTTAAGACTGAATTTTTACACAACCCCGAATACGCAACACAAATTGAAAAAGAACAAAGAGCATGCGTCACAACTCGCATGAGCAGAAGCATAAAGCTTGGTAAAGCGTCTGGTTTGTAGTATTTAGTATTTAGATATTTCACACAAGAAAATAATATTATGTCGAAATTAATCCGATTGTTTACAACGTGAGAAGCACATTAGCCCAGTTATTAAAGTAAAAGTAGTCACTTGGCTATTTATTTATACTAAATCTGAACACAAGCAGAAATACTGATCTAAAAATAATAAAAATACAATGAGTTGACATGAATATTCCAAGTTCGTATTCTCCATTAGAAACTGAAATCTTAACTTTAGAAAGTACACGGTACACGTGGTTCATGTATTTTATGTATTTCATGTATTGATGAGCTGGTAGCTTGTATTTTATCCCATGTCTGCTCTGGTACAAGGATTAACAGAAAGATTAAAATACTGCATAGGCGAATTTCGAGGATCTTGCAGCTCTTGAATCCAGAATCCAACCACCATTCATTTCACTCCACTCGCCAATGACCCATTCACACCAGATATCAGACGGAACAAAAAACAAATCTATTGTACACTTTGGAGTATTGATTTTACAGCATGAATACATGATGCATGTTACAATATTATACAAAAACATATGCAACAACTTTAGTAAAAACCAACTCGTTGGTGTGAACCCACTTTTTTCACATTTATATACTTCAGGTCCAGGACTAACTGCCCTATACTTCAGAGTCCTAGGTTGACTGGCAGTATTTTGTTTTAAATCATAAGGTTTAAATTGAGCATGTAATGGAATACACGCGGGAAACTTCAAGTTTCAAACTTACGAGTCCAATTCTGTGCATTCCAAACTTACACCAACGAGTGGGTTCTTACTAAAGGTTCCACATATAATCAGTAAAAGTGTGTAGTGTCTACTTTCACCTCGCCTCAAACCTTTTTATACTCTTCTCAAAAATCTCAAAAATTAATAGCATGTTGCCAAATAACGATGCCGTGCCTATAAAGAACGATAACATCATATGAAGAATTCCCTATTGTAAGTTACATAGCCCCCGTTGTCACACGCCAACGCTAAAATAATCTTTAGACTGATCTCTGATGAAACAGAATCAAGAATGAAAAGAATCAATCGTTCAAGAAATGCAGTAAAAAACCTTGATTGTGTTTCCATCATTAATCAATATATTCAAAAAGAATATCTTTTTTGAGCACATTTCCCCATGTTTGTGAGGATAGCATGTACATCGTACAAGGTACAAGTGAGAGATGTTTACAGATTTGAGTTGAGCGTTGAATATTGAGTATTGAGTATTGAGTAGCATTCACAAGAAGACTTGAACAAAATGAAAGTGTGTGCATAAAAAACGTGGAGGAGGAGAAGGAGGAGGCTAAAGAAATGAGAAGAAAAATGTTACGACACTATTCAAAGTACTCGAGGCACAATTAAGGTTGGATTAACAGCCACTTACACCACTTTCCTTTCTCCCACTCTCTTTTAAATGCCCACTGAGCACTGAGGAGAGCATAGGGCACAGAACACAGAACTCCAGATTTGCAATGTTCAACGTCCAATGTAGCTAATGCAGTAAAATCTCCTTCAATTTACCAACCACGGGTCTGAGATCTGAGATCCAACAGAGGCCTTCATGTGAACTGGAGGAATGAGTGTCTATTTTTATTGTGTATCCACAATCCACAGACTCTACAGTTCACAGTCTTACGACCTCAAGCTCCATACTCCAAACCATAACAGCATTTCGGTGCTTTGAATTTTGGAAAATGTAGTCTTTTGTTGTATTCTCTCTACTCTGTAACCCGTGTATAAAACATGATATGATTGTTTTGTATTTTGTAGAATACTTTATTGTGATACATTACACCGCTAATACTTCCATATCCTAAGTATATTATCCACTATACACATACATTCTATATGACATGTAGAATCTACAGGAGTCCTCATGGCAACGTTATGTACCAACATCTACAATCCAATCTACAGTATCAGTATCAGTGTTTAGAACATAACGCCGTAGTTGTAACATATAGACAGTAGACAGGGATAAGAAAAAGATGAAAGGGTTTTGTTCAAGTACCTACAAAAAAGTAGGATACACTATACAGTACTATTGATATTTTGTGTCAAGAGAGTGAGGAATGAGAACAGTGACTACAGGATGGATGAAGAATGAAGAATGGAATGGAGAAATGTGGATCATGATGAAAACATGCCCTAACATTTGATTTTTATTTGCACATCACACGTCTTTACGTTTTCACATGTACATAAATACACACGACATTCACATCCCATTTATAATGATACGTGTTGTGTTTTGTGTTACAATTTACAATGATATTAAATAAAATGTAGAATAAATTTCTACAAAGGTTTTTTGATGTTAATCAAATGTCAAAGAGTTTAACATTCCATTAGCATTAAATTTACATCCTTCTCTCCAACTTCCTATCCATATCCTATGTCCTATAGGCACAACAGCTTTGAGTTGAGAGTGTCCACAAATACACGTGCCTTTATTAAATATTTCGTTTGATAAGGAGAAGCTAGGTTGGTATCAAGCTCAAAGCTTAAAGCTCAAAGTCCTTGAAAATAGAGAAATTTGTTTACCTTGTACTTTGTACCAGAGAGAGCTTTTGCAAACTCAAAGCTTAAAAGTGAATTTTAACGTCAGAGATTAGCATGTGACGGAAAAACATTGTTGTAAAAACTCTGGAAAACAATGTACCATATTTTACATGCATAGATATCTATTATCTATCATTCGGATGTCACTGGTCAGAGGAGCCTCAAAACTCAAAATAGTAACATTTTACTCATGCAACTTAGTCAGTGCTAACTTTCAAGTACATTTACAAAGGTCGTAAATTTAATATTTATTTATTTATTAAGAGCATTGCAAACTACTCATTTGTTCCTTAATAAATCTTTTCAAATGTTCCATTAATTCAACAAAAGTAAATCTCATTTAACTAAGTAAGTATCAGGATAATCTGAAGGATTAAACATTAATAAACACACTTTCAGCGTAAGTAGTAAGTAGAACGTTCAGTATTTTATACATTCGGTTGATAAATGATTCCCAAGAGGAAAGAACAAGTAAGTACGTTATCTCTTGAATTACTTAGTAGTACACATTACACCGGCTGCTTAGGTATCTTTGTCAGTCACTGTAAATTGTAAATACGTAGAGTAAATCAAGGCAAAGAGACAGACAGACCTGAACCTACATCATGGAAAACATTGTAAGGAATACGGAATCAAAGCCCAAGCAGAACAAACAAATTACGTAGGCGGGTGAACTCATGACTCCAGCATAGATGTGTAATAGCTACTTGCTCCTCCTATAAAATACAAACTATAAACCAAGCATACACATTTTATATAGTGTGTATACTTTCTACTTTCTACATTCTGCATCCGGAATCTGGAAGCTGGTATCTGGAATACAAGAGTCTAGTTTCTGATGGTTACTTTGACCCGAATCTCAGCATCCCGTTTTTAGTACAGTCAATAAGCGCATTGCTTCAGGCTACTTCTAAAATTACGACATTTTATATCATACACAACCCCAATTTAATAATTACCATAAATGTTTGAAGCTACAATTGGTACTATAAGTTATAAGTTGTCCTCAAATATCAAATATATCATGGTTTATAGTTTTTAAGCCGTTTGGTTTGGTGTTTGCTATTTGATCCTTTAAATTTACAAAGATGCGATAATTATCTTTAAATTCCAAAATCAAAGAAAAAGTACAGTCAATATTATAATATTATCAAGTGTGTCAAAACTTAACTCCGTTGGTGAACACCGTACACTGTACATTGTATAATGTATACACATAGTTGTTGTATTTATATTTTATATCGATCGGTTTGAAAGCTCACAGATCCGACCAGACGGGAAATGAAAACTGTATAATTTTCCCATTCGGCATGACAGTGTAATCTGCACGCTGTACACTGTACACCGCACACACACTACAAACTTACGGTATAATATTCTACGAAAGATCTTTTCATGCAAGTAAATGTTTTGTGTATTTATCTGGCACTAAATACTAAAAACAGACATTCATATGTACAATGTACATGTATGCATATAATTTCCACACACGTCTACATTTGATACATATAAATGTCACAGCACGGATTTTGACAACTTGACAATGTCAGTGTGACATACACTGACATTGTATAAACGTATCAAAACCACAGTGTGACTTGAATTCTTTTGGGGTTTTACAACACGATCCTAGTAACTTATATCTAGTAGCTACGCTTCAGCCACAACTCATACAAAGTACAAAGGATTATTGCTCCATGTTGAAGGATACGTAGGGGAAAAGACCAGGAGACAGGTCATTTCATTTTTCCATTACAAAAACTAATGTGTGTGCGATGTGCGGCATGGCATGTTTGTTTGTTGGCCCTCAGTACTCTCTCACAAACTAGAATTCAATTCTTTTTGTTATTTATCTGTTTTTTATGCTCGTATCTACGTACCACGCTCTATCCTCTACACTCATTGCTAATTGCTAATATAATAAATAATATATTTTATACATATATTATAATGTGTTACGAAAATATATTCCTTGTTTTTTTCTGCTTATTCATAAAGTAGTTTTAGTCCATAATAATTGTCGACTTTCCTTGCTTAAAGGATAGGAAAACTTGCTCTAAAACGATTTACATCCGGAATCCGGAAAAATTGTTCATACTTTGGAATATTTTGAATACATTTTTATGACAAAACCCTTCAAACCAACTCAAAATCATAAAAATAGCTGATGAACACAGTCATATAGATTTAAATAATTATATAGCTTCATGAATTTATACATACCGTATTTTCTCTTATTGTACGGCACCTTCCAGTAGTGCTGCCCCGCATAGATTTTGTCCTACAAAACACATTAGCGTACATACGGCGACCATAGAAAAAATTCTAATAGTACGGCAGCAGCACAATAAGAGAAAATACGGTAAATTGTGTTATGAGTAAATGTCCAATGTCCAGTGTGCTGTGCTCCGTGCTATTCATGTCTGCTATCAAGTAATAAACATCAAAATGAAATTTTGTATTCTTTGTTGGCAAACTGTTAGATAAACGATCCAGCATCGGATTGTGCTGTACAAGGAATCCCATATTTCTGTTATGAAAGAGCATGCGCAAAAAAATGTAATGAAGGTAGTTTCGGTCGTAATCCTTTCGCACCGGCAGCTGCTCCTAATCCTAATGTATGGTGCTACACTACTAAGGGAACCCCAAATGACGAAGAGTTTGTAGGATGTGGATCTTCTCAAGACTGCAGTCCTCTATGGAGCTGTGCTACCAAGTGTAACGTCCAGGTATTAAGTATAGAGTATAGTAATATCATGTGACTTATCACTTCTCGTGTATGAAAAAGATTTGTAAATTTTAACCGACCGATCAAATCCAGATCTACAATTTTTTACTTGCTCTACATGTAAAATCTACGAGTTCGGCATGTTTTGTCAATATTTGAAAATTTAAATTCCATGAAACAACCAGTAAAGCATGTGATTTGTAATCATGTTTAATATTGTGTGATGTTTGTTTTAGCCGGCAACTCCAAGCAATCAGCTGTGCCAGTTATACGGTTGTTTAAATAACCAGTGTTGGGCTGCATGTAATTACCCCACTACCAAGTACGGAAGATGTCTCACTGGAGAAGGCGGCACCTCTCAACGAGGTGTTAAAACATGCAAGTCAAACACGGACTGTAAACCAAAAGTGAACTGGAAGTGTGAATCCGCCTGTGAGGCACATTAGACACTAGACTATTGGACACCTCCAGAGTCCAAAGTCCAACTGTCCAAGAGTCCAGAGGAATCCAAAGTCACGAAATAATGATTACTATACTAATTACGAACAATGACCAATGAAAAGTACTAAAACTAATAATAATATCAAAATGAAATTCCAGCTTCATTAACACTTTTTCTTTGAATTGTATTGGATATTGGATTTGATTTAGGGGCATTTTTTCATGTTTCATGATTTTTATGATCAGATGACAGATTTAATCGAAAAACTTTCACCTTGTAAATATTTTTCGACATGCCTTTACAGTTGACATACATTTGGCATACGAATCATCTCAATGTAATTTTGTGATTAATGGATTGTCTAGATTCAAAATTCAAACTACAACCTGAACCAGCTACACCATATTTAAAAAATCATATATAATATCATTTCCATAACGTGATATGCAAACAAATGAAACTCATGATGTACATACAACGTCAGCAGGGCATGGACAAGAGAGTTTTGAGCACTTTAAAATGAGACGATTAAGTACAAACTGTGTACTGGGTATATTGTAGAGTATTTTTGGACAGAATATAGAATAAAAAATTTGAATGTTTTCATTTTTCATTTGCATTAATGTACAATGTACAACTAGTGAAGAAGATAGTTCAACATTCTTCCCGCTTTTTGGGAACTGACAAACGATTATCCGCTTTATTTCCAACAAAACTTGTTACATACAAGAAAGAAATCCTCGTACAACCACTCATCGGGAAATTTTTTGAAATATATTATAGGTGCCCAAACTCTAAATAAGAGACGTTATACTCATGTCAAACAAATTCACAATTCACATCCCAAAGTTGAAGTCCCTATTTAAAATATATACATTGTACAACTTTTGTGGTTCTTTTTCACAAACGGCTGAACACTGGGTAGATCAAAAATCGAAATTTTATCAACTACAAACTAAATTATCAAGCCCTTAAAAATTGAGGAAGAAAAACCTTTTCTTGATTTCAAAACATCATGATTTAAGTTCGAATAGGTTATCGAAGGTCAGAAATTTGGATCATTTGATACAGTTTCGGACCGAAGCTTTCGACGGTTTGTGTTGTTTGTTTTTCAACAGAAATCGAGATAGAACTTTTGAGTTTTGAGCACCGTTTTAAGTAATTCAAATTAGAGTTGAATCTTCCAAAATCTGTATAAATTTTATACAGCAAGCAAGAAATTACAGTATTTTCATCGAATATGGTGAATAAATGGTAAATCCTTTACCGGATGAAAATTGAAAAAAGTTCAATTTAGCTACATGTGGTTGACATTGATTTTGAATTTCCAATGTTGACTTTTGTAATACACGGGGCCAGTGTGATAATTACTCATTTCACCAGCAGTAATTTTCAGTTTTATTTGCAACACTTCCGTTCACAAACTATTTCATTTTGTGAACAAAGGGTGATTGGTAAATTGTAATGCATGTGTTTTAAACAAAAGAAAACAACCTCTTCAGTGATTTACACATGCTTTGACCTTCTCAATCATTATCATTAGTATTATTATTATCATGATTTACATATTTACATCGTCATCACCAGCGTCGTCATGATGGAATGTCACTGAATGTACATTCACTGTATGTAATAGTTATTAGTTATTAGTATACTTACTTACTTGGAACTTTTTAATAACGCAATTCAGAATCCAGAATCCGTAAAAAGTTCGCAATTCCCAATTCGCAACACCTTTTTTTGAAAGGGGTTTATACTAGGTTACATTTACTTTTATACTGGTGAAACTGGTACTGGGGAAAGTCCAATGCCACGCCCAAATTCGTACCTTTATGCCGCCATGTTGTTCCTGATCATGGCGGTGATGGACCTTGCCATCGTGTCAGTCTCAGCGGATTCCAGTGCTAATTTGACATCTTTATCGAGAAGCAAACGCCAGCTTTTTAGCTCAGGAGGAGGTGGTCGCCAATCGGAAGATACTGTAAGCCCATTTCCACGTTCCCCCCATTTCGGAAATTCTTTTGAATTTCAACTTACAACCTATATATTATGTATCATGTATCATTTCATTCATGTGATTTCTGGTTATTTTGTAATTATTACTAAAAATTCTTCGATTCTTGGTTCTAGAAAACTCTTGACAAGTAATATAAATTGGTGATTATGACACGTTTTAGGTAAATGATCCATCTGAGCCATGTGCGATTCAAGGAATTTCATACTTTTGCTATGCTGGACAATGTGCACGAGACTGTGGGGTCAAAGCTACCAGACTCGGTGAAATTAGAGCACCGAAGTATCGATGGTGTTATTCAACTAAGGGAGCAACTGGGGATCAAAAATTTGTCCCGTGTACACAAGATACGGATTGCGCTGCTATCTGGAACTGTGCCACCCCTTGCGAGGCCAAGGTAAATTAATTTTTGGTGCCCGACTTTTGAACTGATAACTGATTACTGATTACTGATTACTAGTATATGAAGACTTCTAGCGATCTAACGAAACGTAGGTAATTTTTCACGACGTTTAACCTTTTGTTCCTAAAGTACAAAGTGGACATTCATAGGTACACAATCCTTGATCCTTTTGGGCAAGTTTGAACTCAGAACTCAGAATTCGGCGGATTCAGCTTATTTTAGTTGTTTGTTGTATACAAAATATCCTAATATCAAATGCCAAACATACCATTAGTTAATAATAGTAATTTGCATTGGTAATTGATGTAATATTGGTTAAAGCACAAAACACAAGGGACTGAACTGAGGACTTAGAACTTACAACTGACTTGTAAATTGAGTCAGCTTTAGTCATTTTTGACCATTTTCATTTCTATTTCAGCCAAACAAACCAGAGGTTTCACCTTGTCAAGCCTTTGGATGCGATGATACGGAATGCTGGTCTACATGTAATTACGGAAAATTGGAAAAGGCTATTTGTTACATGAGAAAGGCACAAGAGTCCGGGGGCATAAAATGTAAAAGGGATGACGAATGCTCACCCAAAGTCAACTACAGATGTAAGGATAAATGCAAATCTTTCTGAGTGGCCCTTTTCTCAAGTTGAATTTCTATCAGCTATCATCTGTCATCAACCATCTTTTATCCTTCTCTAGAATCTAGAATCTAGAATACAGACTCTAAAATATTATACGAAACTTTATAAGAAATGCAAAAATACATAATACATACATTGAAGGTACGTACATCAAAAATTCAGAATCTAGTCGGTATTCAGATCTTTACCGATGTGAATTAAACTGTACAGTACAAGAATACCGAGTCAATTCAATTCAGATTAACAGGGTCAACATTCAACATGAATAAAATAATATAAAAAAACTATCCAAACTCTAAAACTAAATGACTGTCTTTATTCTAATAAATTCTTGCTTGTGGACACTTGCTTATACTTGTTAATAACTATTTATTCCGAAGTCTGCTTTTTACATCATAATATGAGAGAACTGGAAACTGGAAACTGGAAAAGGTCATATATTATGCGAAATCGGTAGGTGGCAGCACTGAGGAAGCTCGCTTTTTGTGTTTTTACGGTGTATGATTTTTATGATTCACTTCTGACTCAGAAGTTCTGCGTTCATTTATGCTTTGTGGAATTGATGAAAACTGTATGCAGTTAAATTACCTATAGAGGTAACAATGATGAGAAAATTTGATTATTTCGTCATTTATTATAATCTTTATTATTATAGTTTGTCTAAAGTCTGCACAATCCAATCCAATTGTGTTTCATGTTGATTTTGTTCATCGTTCATTGTTGATATATATATAAAGTCGAGTATCGAGTATCGAGTATTGAGTACAAAGTAAAAATCACAGTCTTGATTACATAGATCATTCATACATATAATGTTATAGGTAAATCTAGAAACTAGTATTTAGTACATTTTGTAAAAATGCACATTTTTCATTTTTCACACATTTTTGATAAAATAGAGATAAAATATAAAAAATAAAATAAGTTCAGTCTAAAAAGTGCTCATGAGAAATGCTCACTGAAAATAAAATATCAGTGGATGTATTTTTCTTCTTCTTCTTCTTTTTCAGCCTCTCTCCAAAAATGAAATGAGGATGTTGGAGAATAATCATTATTTGAGAATATTAAAGAGTAATAAAAATAAAAGATGGAAAAAAATTTAAGGATTTCTTTTTATAAATTGGGAATTGAATTGGGAACATGGACTATATTTTTCAATTTCAATTTACTTTCAATGGGTTAAACTCCAAATTTCTGGCGGTAGGAATTAATAGCTGGGAGCCAGTTAGTCCATGAAGCCGAATCGGACTCATCAGGTTGAGCTTGAACTTGTTCTTGTTGAACATTACTGGCTTGTGTTTCATATGGGTCAAATTCATTTGTGGGTGGAGCAAAGGCGTATGGATTTCCGGCGGAGCTTGGATTTGGAATGAGGATTGGGATGGAGGGAGTTGGTGCCTTGTTGAAACTGTTACCACCGTTGCCACTACTTTGAGAGATTTGGAGTGGATTTTGAGGGGGGTTGTAACTGTATCCACCACAGGGTTTACAATTACATGGATCACAACTCTTGCACTCTACTCTGGACTCTGTGGCATTTTGGAGGATGGAGCAAGGTTGTCGTACATAGGTTGGAACATCAATAAGTTGGTCCTGGAATCGGGGGACTCGGACAGGCTTTGAAACGACGGAGGGGATATTCACATTCTGGCGAGTGAAAGTTGGCACCTCAACACGTGGATAGGACCACTCAGCCTTGTCCTCGACAACTGTGACGGGTCTATAGCTGACTCGTGGTACTTGGATCTTCCTTCTCTCATAAGTAATCTCATCAACATCCACAACTGCGTCCTTGAGTTGAGGCTCCTTCTCTTCATACACCTCGTCGTAGAATTCATAGACGTCGACGGTGATTGGGACGATTTGGTACTCATATTTATCCACATAGACTGGAACTTGACGGAATTCAACCACATCCACAAGAACCTCCTCATCTTCATAGACAATGTATTCTACAGGGATTTCCGTCCTCACTCGGACCACTTCGTGCTCATACACATCATAATCTGAGTATTGGACTTGAGTGTCTTTGTAGGTGAGATTTCTAAAGTTGACTTGCTTTTGAACGTACTGGCGGGAAACGAGGGTGATCCGCTCCACCTCCAAGGTGTTGTTCACATATTCGGGAACTCGACGAGTCACCCGACGAATGGAAGGCTCAACTGTGTAAATGTCAACTTCAACGGGTGTACGTTGAACTGAGCGGAGCGAGACGTCTCGCTGGACAAAGTTGGGCACATCTACGGGTTGTTGAACGAGTTTGGCTGACGTGATGGTCTCTTCGTAAAAAGTGGGGACACTCACATCCTGGTTGTCGTAGTCAATGACCGTGCGGGTCACTGGGCGGTCACAGGTTCTTTGTGGTGGTAGATATTTTAAACAGTCGGCTGGAAATAAAAAATCATAATATGGAAATTAGTCCTTCGTCTTTACATATTTATAGTTTCAATTTTCCTTTGCTAAAAAAAGATAACATAAATTCAGATACAAAAAATGAAAAATTACAGATTGATCTTGAAGATGCTCCATTTAGCAGTGAAATATCTGGTTCAGGAGCCGCTTCCACACGGGAGAAAGCAACGAGAGCCAGACTCACAGCCACCAGAGAATAAAGTCCAGTCCTCATTTTGATCTATAGATATGTTCAAAAACGTTCAAAAAATATAGACAATTTTTGAATTATTCAATTTGAAATTTTTTTCTGTCTCCAGAAACTAGAAAACATTTTTCACATTCAATATTCAATGTACAAAAAACATTACAAAAATCAAAATGCTTTGTACAAAGATACAAAATACAAAAGATTTCAAATTTCAAAGAATCCCAATTCCGAATTCTGAATAATTTTTACACTTACGTGTTAAAAAGAGGACGGAGACTCCCCAAAAATAAACTTTATTAAACTACCCAAATCGGGAGTACTACTATTGCATAAGATAAGATCAGAATTCAAGTCTGATCCAAACTTTGCTCTCAATTCAATCTAATATTTTTCTATCTTTCTATCTGTTTATTTATTAATTCTTTGTTTGTTTGTTTGTTTTTCTGGACGAGGAACGTTCCACGTTCTTGTCGTCCTCTCTCTAGTGAAATGATGGTCATTCTTCCCTCCTCATCCTTTTTATACACACCACCAAAATCTCATAAGAAAAAACGCACATGGCAATCTCTTCAACTGGAATTCTCATGAGTAAAAAAATAGCCAGAGAACCTGTACATGCGAAACAATGTAAAATGTAAACAGTATAAACAGAGTGAAGAAAGGGATGAAAATCAAGAGAGGATGGACTTGGAGGCAGATCATTGAAATTGAGCACCTCCTCTGGG
>JAQGBH010002565.1:0-23803 GCA_034698265.1 Sminthurinus aureus
CGGGTGTAAGTGTGCTGGTCTGACGTTAACTCCTTTAACATTTAATTGTAATTAAACGGTTTAATGTACAACTTTGAAATTTTGTACATGGAATCTACATGAATTGGAGATATCATTACACTCAAACATCGTTGTTTTTCGCTTTATTTTTCCTGTTTAATTTGCAGTTAAAGTTTGAAATCAAAAAATATGAGCACACTTACCCACTTTAACCCTATTATAGAATGTTATTTAGCACAGGCTTTGATTCTACTCCATTCTCCATGTACACATTGAACATTTGTGTCTGCAAATTTGTATAATATTACATATTATGATGATCTCATAATATGGTACTGGAAATTTCAGGTGACTGATCATCTAAAAAATCCAAATTTTCCAGTTCGTTCAAAAATTCGTAAACTCTCTTTGGGTCTGGTTTACTCATTGAAATAATGTACTCAGATAATTCGGCATCAAGGTCTTCTTCTTGCATTTCCGTCTCCGTTTCCAGTAGATAATCTATTGGATCTGGAGCATTTCCTGGGCTGGGGATGAGGCTTTTGTTTTCATAAATACCAAAAATCAAATACAAAAAATATAGTAGACTTTTTTTGCATACTATTTCTATGTAACATGTAAAATACAAGGAATATTAAGATATGATACAGGCATTCGAAGTACAAAATGTTCAATACTAAACTTTCAACTTATAATACAACTGCTTAAAAATGTAAAAGTGATACCTTTCAGAGGATTGTCGTCTACCCTGTATTTGAGTAAATGAGTCATTGAGAAAATCGTTGTATTGTCCAGGTGTGCCAGGTTCTGAACTAGTAGTACTCTGTGCAGAGTTTCCTGTAGAAGCAATGACCATTACTACTCCAGCTTTTACATATGAGCGTCGAACTGCTCCAGCTCCAACTAAAAAAAAATATCGTTTGAGATTATTCATGATTTTTAGATATATTTTAAAAATGTTTGTGCTATAATAATCAACAGTATACTACACAGTTTTTGTACCTGTACCGAACAAGTTATGCAGATCATTTTTATGTGGAAATGCTTGACTTTTGTGTGCAAAAAATTCTTGTCCATCTTTATTATGATAATACACATTTTCAAATTGTTCAGCATCGTGTATTCGGTCTGCAAGAGTCCGTATTTTTAAATCAGCATCAGTAAAAGGAGATAAACTTTGAATTTCTTTCTTTCCGTCAGGACTAATCACCACAAAGGATATAGAAATACCACCCAGTGTTGAGTCTGAAAAGCGGAGCATAAAAGTGCCTGCTTTATATCTTGGCAAAATTTCCAGTTCTGCTTTTTGTCGGTCTACGAATCCAACAATAACTCTGTAAAATGTAAAAGTCAATACAAAACAAAAGCATATATATATATTTTTTTGAAATGAAAACGGCATAGTACCTAAATGTGATACATGACATATTATGACATTGAAATTTACCCGGTTTTCCAAAATGGTTGAAGGTGTTTATTTATAAGCTCAATAATTCCATAAATCCATTCCCAATTTCCCATTTTAGTAGAACTTTCTTTTTCAAAGAAGGATTTCCGAGACATGTGCAAGTTTTCAGGGATTGGACCTTTTATATTAAATAGCTTGTTCCCAATATATTGTAAATTTGAGTCTGTTAAATTCCAGTTTGTATTAGTCATTGATTTGAAACATTTTCTAAGTGCAACAGCTAATTTTGACCAAGGAACTTCATCAGGAATAGAAAAAGGGACTCGATTGCTTTCACGAAATGCATTTTCCCAAAAAATTGTTGCCCAACCTTCCGGTTTTTGACTCACATGCACAATAAAGACAAACGGAACAGAACAACACCAGACTTCGTAGTTTTGACCATTAATTTCAAAATTGGAAGTGAAAAAAAGACAAAACTTTTCAGTCATTGCTCGATTTGCACTTTTCTTTTCACCAGTCTCACCTCGACGGACACTCGAAATTGCAACATTACTGTACAAATCAACAAAGAGTAGAGATACAGTAAGCACACGTAATGTTTTTCTTATGCCTTAGTTCTTAGCACACATGAACAATTATTTTTGTAAACGACTTTTCTCATCTTTATAATATAATTTTAATGCTTATATGCAATACTCATGTACTTTTATCTGTATGTCATTTAATGAATCCTCTCACCTAAATTGGATAACAACACCATGTGATGAACTCGTGGAGCTACCAGCATCAGAACATCGACTTCCAGTTGAATTGATAATTTTTCCACAGCCTTGATATGTGAGTGTATTCGGTGCATTATTCTGATGAAGGAGCGAGGCTTGTTTCTCATTAATTACAGACACTTGAACGATTGGGAAACCTTGTGGAGATGAAATATATTTTTCTCCACACAGGAATCGACATTTTGTATTAAATTTAGTTTCCTTCTTTATAACTTGAGATGGCTGGTCTTCCACGATAAGAGAATTTGAAATGAGTACAGAAAACTGGTAGTTAAGCTGCATAAAAAAAAGTAAAACAAAAATCCGTTTATATGAATATTTGAAAATATATATGTGATACTGTAATTTGTGATATTTTATATTTATCTGCTGCTTCTTCTTGGATTTCATCTGTACACACAAATTGTTATTCGAACCTGATCTAATAAGTGCTGAATTGCAGAAGGAGTTGTGTATTGTAGACAAATTTGAGTTATATTTCGATATTCAGAACTAATCCAGACATGACGAAGGGTTGAAATCGTCTCCAAAAGGTCATCGTACCATTTTAAAAGACTTGGAATATCATTCCAAGTGGCAGTGTATTCGGGTACCGCTTCACTCCATTTGAGTTTCTGTACATAGTCTGACAGCAATGTTGGCACAATTTCATTTATTTCCGTTATCAAAACACGTGCTAATAGCATAACATTTTCTGCATTTTCTCGGATTTTTGTAACCTATAAAATTGTTCATGTAGCCAGTATAGTTTTTGCACTATGTATTCACTTAAAACTAAAACCATGATAATAATATGTAATGCATTGGGATTTGAAATCCAAGATATAGATATTATGTATGGCATTTTTTAGTATAGTGTAGAAAGAAACTTTGAAGAAAACAAATTTACATACATTAGCATGAATATCCTCATCAATTTTCAATAGCTTCTTTTGAAAATTGTTTTCAAAATTTATTGTACTCCCATTTCCATTTAAATTCTGATTTCCAAAATACTCTGCACGACTCTCTAAAATTGAAAAATTACACATGTTCAAGCTATTGCTTACACAAACATTATGATGCTCAACATTTTAGGTACTAATTTAGTCATGTCAGTATATTGTAATCGCACTTGCTATATAGAAATGCTTCATTTCACACTTACGAGCAGTGTCTCTTTGTTCTCGCAGAATTTGCTGATTCTTAAGTAGAAGTTGCATGTTGTCAATATACGAAGTCCATTTATTTCGTTCATTTACGAGTTTACAAACTTTTTGTGATAAAACTGCAGCTTGAACGGCACTAGTGCGCTTGCTATCCGCATCACAGTCCATACTTTCTCCAGCAAGAGCCATATTTTGCAAATTTGTCTAAAAATATTCAAGTTATGATTTTTTTAAAAACAAAAGCTACATAGAAAAATTATCAATTAATTTTTATTTCTATATATTCGCATTCATGTCTTTTTCAACGTCATGATGTGTTTGAGTGATTTCAATCTACTTGTTCATTTAGTAATCGTATTTCTTCAGATAGGCAAGCCTGGAATCTTGCATATAAATCTGCTGGTGATAGGGTCTAGAAAATGAATAGAAAAAGTTTGGAATTGAAAATTGAAATAGTGCATTAATTATCATTGTAAGTAGACGTATAATAAAACATAGGGAAAAGATTGATGAAAAAAAATAAACTATATGATCTACGGTCTACGGTTTCAATGAGTAAAGGTATTATTAAATTGTAATAGTATATATTTACTAGAAAATATTGAGCAGCTGTGGTAAGACGGATAGAAGAAAAGTCATTGTTGTTGCCCACAATTCTGGAAACTCGATTAATTTCTTTGATTAACTCTGAACATATCATCGAAATATGAACATCTGGCCTTTCATTTCCAGGCGCATCGTTTCTATATAATTATTTAAGTATAGGAGAAGAAATCATGTTTACAAATGACAATGCAAGGTCAAATAATGAAACTTATTATAAATAATAATAATTACTTCTAACGTTCATTAAATATGAATTAAGATGTATATGTAGCTTGTAGTTATTTTAAATTTCACATACACAAGGAGTACGTCCGTCTCAGACAATTTAAAACATTAAAGCAATACTAATTGTAAATAATGTTAATAGGAATAAGTATTCTTTGTTATTTTCCAATTACTAAGTAAAATCCTGAGATATTATTGGAAAATTCATTAGGCATGTTGAACAGGTTTAACTTATCAAGACTAAAACTACAACGACATTATTACAAAAATGACCAACAACGCGGCTGTTAAAAGGATGCCATTTTACTAAGTAATGACACAAAATAAAACAATCAGTCGGGTGTATGTACATTAGAGTGACTTAAATATACATGTTTTGAGAAAATTTAAGCCAGCACCCCGTCATATTGTTCCTTTTGATGTAAAAACAAACCTCTGAAAATTTGAATCCATTCGGTTATGGTTTAGATGTCTACCAAGATCCCCGAAGTTCACCATGTATTTTAAACGAGCTTTCACTCAAAAATCGGACATGATGTGGGTGGGAGAAATGGGGAGGAGGTAAAATTCTTTTGAGAATCCTAACGAAGTCGCCCTAGTCCACTAACAAAACCTGCAAAAGGAAAAAATTCCAAAAAAATTCCTTCCTAGTTTTCCGAAGGGGTCAAAAACATAGAAAACACACAAAATAGGGTTTTCGGATCCCTCGGGTGCTGGCTTAAATTTTCTCAAAACATGTATATTTAAGTCACTCTAATGTACATTGTACAATGTACAATTCACAAGATGATATAATATGTCTTGAATAAGATTTTCTGAAATGTCGCTTCATGACTGCAATAATACGTTAACAATATCTACTACTTTTACTATCATATGGATAATGGATAATGGATATTTTTTATGTATGTACACAAGTCTCGAGGGTCGTAGTGCTACCGATTAACTTCTGGAGTTCTAGGCAACTCTTTTCATGATATGCTTGATTGCTTTTGTAGGGAAAACTTTGATTTTAGATATCACCGCAGCATGCAGCATTTATCATTGTAAAATTGGCCATGAAATTAGCAAATAATATAGTTTTATGCAATTTTAGTACAAAATAATCAATTTACTGGAAATGACAAACGCTTAAGTGTTTTTTCCTTTTTCAAATTTTAAACAACATTAAGTAACGAATTGGAGTTGGAGCGTAACAAAGAGCAAAGAGCGTGCAAGAGAAACAGAGTGCAATCAGCGTACCTACTCATGATAAAATGAAGTGTCAGAGTTGTAAAAATGGTCAATATTGGTATATACTTGCATCTGTAATCTGTACAGTGTATACTTTATATGTATGGCCCATAAATACGAATTGGTAAGTTATAACAAGTGTACAACTGTTAATGTATTTTGGATGAGCCAGGTATAACTATAGTGTGTTTACACCGGTATGATATTATTATACTTTAGGCTATAAACTAGGAAAGCAAATACTGATACAAACATATGTGTGATACTTTGAAATTATGCCTATCTATACACTATACACATTACATACTCTATTTCTACATAACATATTGCAATTATCTACATACGACAATTAACAAGAAATCAACACTGACGTAAGCCTGTCTCGTGTGTGTGTGTATTTTTGTCTGCTTACAGTATGTAGAAACTAGAGATCGGATAATTATGAATTCAATAGTATTGAATTTCAATTATTGAATAACAATAGTATTGTATTGACTATTGCCGCCGCAATAGTTGAAAAAATATAAAAGAATTTTCCTATGTTTCTGAAATTTTGAAAAAGGACTGCGTTTCTATTCATAAAAACTGTAAGTGTGTATATTGCAGTGCAATGCTTTTTGAATGCAGAAAACAAATATTGAAAAGTATTGAAATCAATGTTTTTTCAATTGTCAATACAATACTATTGATGTCAAGCAATTGAGCTGTTTCCAAGCCAATATTTTCAATTCTCTGAACTCTAGTATCTACATTCTGCATGTGTTTTTAAAATAGAAATGTGACTAGAATCAAGAATCTATAATAAATTCTCTACTTGCTTTATGCAAGTACATCAAATATTAAGTACATGATATGATCATTTCTGCTTTACTAAATACTAAATATACCATTCTTGTTATTAAAATATTTATGAGTTATGATGATCCTTATGGTTTTTTAGAGGAGGACTCGAGACTCAAGACTCAAGATTTACTACAGACCACTACAAGAGTTTTAGTTTTGACGTTGGTGCCAATGTATGCATGTATATAGAATATAGAATAATATACAATATTAAATTGTTGGTTACTGGTAAGAAAATATTGAATAGAAAAAAAATAAATAAAAATACATTATACAAACAGACATAATATTTTATGAATTGGTTGGTTGGTTTTACAGTCCATAATCCATAATCCATAATATTATCCGTGTAATGTGTAATAATAGCATACGAGTGCTGAAAGGAATGTCTAATTCATAGAATGAGCCTCCAAGTTCCTAGTTCAAAGTACATGAGCATAACAAGACATGCTACTATACTCTATGCTATACATGTTCTTTTTCTTCTCCTCCTGTGTCCAGTTTAAATTTTCATGTTCCATGTTCCATACTCCATACTCCATATTCTATATTACAAATGCTGTAATATGCAATATGAAATACATTTACTTTACAAAGGAATTGTATGGTCATTCTATGTAACTATTTTAGTGTCGTCGATAAAGAATATAGAAAATAGAAAGAAGAAAGAAGAAGCTCTGCCTTTTCCCTATCTATCTATCTATCTATTTATGTATAATGTATATGGTGTCTTCACACGCTAGACTGAACACTGCTCAACACATCAAGGATCCAGAAGACTCTAGACTCCAGCCCCTAAAACAGTTGCTAGTAGCTGCATACGAATATTTTATGTAACATTCAAAGGGCTATTCAAATCTGTACAGTGTACACTGTACAGTTAAAAGTTAACAGAGGGAGCATTCGAGGAAAATGCCATCAATTCTTGCGATTTAAAGCCATAACCAAAACCAAAGTCAAATAGCACCCAGAGTCAGATCCTTAAGTTTTTCATTGAATAGTCCACATTTTATTATGTAATGTGGGAAATCGGGAAGTAGGAGTATCAAGTACCAAGTACCAAGTGCCGAGTACCCTTAAAGAAAAGGGAAAAAATGTTCTTTGACAATGACAATGACAACGACGACCAAGAAGAAGAAGAAGATGATCATCTTATGTAGTTCAGTTTGGTAGTATATATTTTATATTTATGTACATTGGTAGCAAATAGGAGTTGACAAAGGTTCCTTTAATGTTCAAGGGTTGTGTGTTGTATCCCTCTCTCTGTCCTCTAGAGCTGTCTCTTTCCAATTACAAAGACTGGTAGTAAACTGAGGTTTAGAGTTTGGAGTTTGGAGTCTCAGAAGGCAATTTTAAAGTATACTGTATAAAATACACAGCAGATACACTAGAATCTAAACATGAGAGAGAGATGATGATGTGCTTTGTGGAGTTATGCTAGTAGTACATACATGATATGCCATACAAACAGAGTGAGTAAACTACCTATAGCCTATATGATACATGCCTTCTCTCTCTCCTACACTCCACACTGCAGCAACACAACACACCCCACACCACACTGTAACAACAGAGAACACATGTGGTAGTTGCTCAGTTTCAAATCAGCGTTCAGTTTCTTTGAAAGATGTGAAGAGACGAGACAGATATCTTTGCTCTGTCTACGCTGATCAACGTTGCTGTTGCTCTTCTATTTCCCGTATTCCGGATTCTGATTGCACTATTTATTTGTTGTTTACTGTCGATTCTCAATTGTCGATTGACATTATCATATCGCGTTGGTGTTTGTGTTTGTGTTGATTTTTTTTGTTTGTTTGTTCTGGTGGTGCCGGCTCCTTAAATTTAAATTTATCTCCGTCGACCACATGTATTTCTTCGTCCTCACGATGGATTATTAAATTTAATATTGTGTCCTAAAATATAAAAAATGGTTTGAGACTTGAAACTAGAATTTTGAAGTTTGAAGAAAAAGTGTAGAGTGGAGACACTCGAAAGTCGACCCACCAAATAAAACTAAAATTTGGAGTCGCATAAAAAAGTAATAATTTATTGTGAGGTTCATCGTTTTGGGTGGAAAAACCGTGATTCAAATACTCCAAACTCCAAAATCCAAAGAAAGCAGAAAGCAATTAACAACGGATAGTAATATTTTGCAGTTATTCATGTTTCATGCTCAAGTGTCTCGTAAGGAGAGGTTTCTGTAATTTATTGATTGTGCGAGTGCGTGTGTTATGAATACAATATACAACTTACATTATACAATATATGAAAAACAAGCCTTTGACATATAAAATTATACAATTATACATTATACAGTGTACAGTGTTTCACAAGTTCCAACTCCCAAGTGACAGCGTAAATGGATAAAATGCTGAGAATTTTATAAACCGTAGCATTACAGATCCAAGTGACAATTATTTGAAAGTATACCAAATTCCATGCAGAGTGGAGTTCAGTGTCAACCATTTGATATTACAAGAAAGTCCAAAGACCACAGTCTACAATCTACAGTCTACAAACTCAAAATTTAATTTGACTTGATTACAGGATTCAAAAACAAAACAATTTCTTTTGGGTATGTACACAATGTTTCATATTTAACCTTTGAACGTTTCATCATTTTAATGCATTCGTCACTCGTATTATGTATTATTATTTCATAAGTACTACTGCACGCTATTCTTTGCACACTGTATATTTTTGGTCTATACTGTATGGTTTATGGTATATCAATTTAGACGAATTAAAGCTCGCTCGTAGGAGACACTTTACTTGCATTTGTGATTCACTCTTGATAAAAGCATTTGTTCATAGGTCCAACATGCAAGATCCAAGTCATATATTCTATACTTGATGATAAATGATAATAATACAATGATTTTTGTTAAAAATAGTAGAAAGAATGACTACTGACCATGAACGACGTTCATGCGTCATTTTGTCATTTTCTGGGAATTTAGAGTAAGATGTGTAAATTTTGGGATTTTTAAAAGTAAGAAAAACCCCATAATCGCCTCAGGACTTAAGTCTCTGACAGCCACAGTCTCATGATGATTTAATTTAACTTTTTTACAACAAAATTACAAACACGGTCATTACAAGTCTTATGTAGTAAAGTATAATATATCATGCTTATTATTATTTGGTCAAATACAGGACATTTTTTTGCACTAGTTCATGACTTTCAGCTTTGAGTTTTGAGTGTTGAGCTTTTAGTGCTAAAATACTTAAAATATTATGCATTATTTATGTATGAAGTAAATAGGTATTACGACTTAGAACTTGGAACGACTCATAAAATTACCAATGTCACTTCTGTGTTTAAATATTACAAGTTTTTACCATGTGTACAAAAGATCTTCGTCATTCATCATCATCAGCAGTTCATGGAATTAGTTAATATTTTGTACTCAGTACTCAGTTGTCAGTACTTACACTGTTGTTGTTTGATGTTTTATTCGGTATTTGACGCATGTGTACATAATACATAAATCTCATTGTTTTAACAGTGCCAGTGTCAAAAGACAAAAGAGACAAAAAAAACATGCATCTTTCATAATTCATAACATCAATATCAATATCAATACCAACTACCAACATTATACGACTTTCCATATTCCCTATTACCTCTGTGAATAATGAAATGGTATAATACATAGATAATTTGTACATATTTACAATTTACAAACAGCAGTGGTTGAATGAGATCAGATTTATTGATAGAAAAAGAGTTCAAGTTAATGAGCATGATGTTGCATGTGTAAGAGTTAAGAGTGCAAAGGCATTAATACCAGAGACCAGTAGTACTCAATACTCAATGCTATTCACTGTCCACACAGGGAAAGATATATACAAATCAATATAATAATCATAATGATGATAATAATATTATGAGCTTGAATTATTATGTCTCATTACCCATTTTTCAAATCTTTATTTCCCCGTTTTATTAGTGTATAATGTACAATGTACATAATGTATTATGTGCATGCATAAAATTTTACAGGTTAATAAAGTAAATGGGTCAAAATGAGTTTTGTGTACTGGGAAACAATGTCAATAACCAATAATTCACAGAGATATCATTATTGTTGTTGTTATTACTCTGAGTACTGAGTATTGAGTACCATTCCATATCAATAATATTCCATGGAAATCCATTGCAATGGATTAGCGATTCGAGAGACTCTAGACTGTAGATTTGCAATACATTAACCTTAGCTCACAATCAGTGTCTCTAGATATATTACAATAATATAAACGTTTCATTTCATTACGTATATTTTGTGTATGTATTTGAATCTACATGTGCTTTGAGCTTAGAGCTTAGAGTTTTTAGAGTTTAGAGTTAAACCAAACCCATTAACACCCAATTCAATACTCAATGCTAAATCTTGAATCTTGAAACTCGACTAAAAAACAAGATGCTGCTATTTGAGTTGAACTATGCAAAATAAATAAATGGATGTAAAATGTAAATGTCCATGAAAAAAAGACAAAACTCGTTCACCATTCATGATACACGTAGATTCCTATTCAGCTTGTCACATTGAACACTGAACATTGAAGACACATCTAGCAAATGAAGATGAAGATTAAGGATGAATTGAACACTCGATATCTCTTTCCTTCTGACTTTTGACTATTGACTAATCCGATAAAAAATGCTGAAGAAGCAATTTGTACGTAGAATGTAAAATGTAAAATGTAAAATTTAGATTGGAAGAACATGGAAGAAAATAGTGTAGAATCAACAATCTAAAATCTAAAGTCAGACTGCTTATAACATTATATCTGTATTATTATATAAGTACAAGCGACTTTATTCTCTGGAGTTTATAGCTCAAAGCCTGATACGAGAGAATGGAAGCCAAGAATTGGAATTGGAATTCGAGCTTGAAACTCTTGTCATTTGCATTCGTCGTCCCACAGTCAAAAGTCAAAGTATATGAAGCGACAAGTTTAAGGTTTAAGGATAGGAACAAGAAACAGAAAAAAGGGCTTGTAGCTTGTACTTACATTGTAAGTTTTATGTGTGCAGTGTGTGATGGTTGATGGTTCAACAAATCAGATAAGATAAGGGAAACAGAGGATGTAGAATGTAGAATATGCAAGTATCTATCTCTTACATTTATTTACTTGTGTCTATTTTCTATCTATAGTTAGCCTTTGATTATTCTGTATTCTCTATTAATGATTTCTTTGTATTCTATTAAGTAAGGGCAATTCGTAGTTTGTAGTTTGTAGTATTTTCTATTTTGACTTGATTCATTCATTCACTCACTCTACACTGTACATTGTACAAAGATAGTTTTTGTCTCAATTTCCTCATTTTATTTTCCAATCATTAAGATGTACGTCTAATGTATTCACAATACACAATACAAGAGTTAAGACGTTTGCGTGTCAGACTTGAGACTTTGAGGATTTTTCCGTCTTTCCAACTTACTATGTGTAATCTGCATTCTGTATAGCTATTGCTACTTGTTATTTCTGTACTTATCTAAAATCTACCATAAATGAAATGGGTTGTATTTACTATTTTCTATTTTCCATTTTCTGTCCTTGGGAGGCAATTAAACTTGGATATGAATAATAAATAGTAGCATCAATATTCGATGTGGGATGCTGTAGATGCATCGAAAAAAGATTTATCCGTTCCAGGAAAACCTTTTCATTGTTAAAGAAATTCCGATCGGAATTTAGTTTGTAAATAGTAAATAATACAAAATACAGTGAAATTGTTTGATAATGGATGAGCCTTTGATTATTCTTATATTTTTGTTATAATTGGATATCGTCATTGTAAAAGGAGGAAAGTCGGCGCTTCATACTCTAAATGTTAAATTGTATGAATGCATGTTGAAAGTTGGAAATAATGTACAAAGTATCGACAATCTACAATATACAAAGCCAATAGTGGATGTATCTGAATATTTTGTATTTATCCAACGTCTACTAGTAATATCTAATGTCAACATTCATATGCTGAGTTTGTGTATGATAAATATGCTAAAAACTTGAAATTAACTTCTAAGAAAAAAGGATTAAAACTACTTTGACCTCTGCATGCCGCATACCCAATACTTAATACTTAGAAGAAAAGGTTGACTAATAATTAACAAGGCTTGAATACGTATATCGAATATTGAATATTGAACATGATGTTGTCCATCATATTTTAAACAAACTGACGTCTGATATTATCTGATTTTCCAGAAAACAGAAAATGTCTCCAGTTGATTGTAAATTTTTGTAATATTATTTATCTATAAAATCTAAAAGCTGAACATTGAAAATTGAAACGACGTTCTATTTTTGATTTTTGGTCTAGTGGTAAATTGTAAATGGTAAATGGCTTTTATAAATTCCAAATTATAAATGGATTGTTGTCACATTTTGTCAACAGTTTCTCAAGTCCTCAAGTCTCCAATATCAAAGGTCTCAAGTCTCAAATCATTTTCAATTTTCCTCTTTTACCGGAAATTTAAACACGATTACTCTCCCTAAATTGCGTTTTGTACTCTGTATTCTGTGGGATGTGTACTTTGCACATGTTCTATTTTCATCTTAATTTCGGATACAGTAACATTATTGCAAAATGTCATCCTGTATCCTGTAACTTATTCAATACTGATTTCCAATTTCCGTATCATTTACAATTTAAAAGACACAAGACAGAAAAGACGTAGTTCACTAGACTAAAGTTAATGAGACCGGGGTAACTAGGGAGCGGTAATTAGTAAATAATTGGAACCTTTGGAAATTGGTAACGATGAAAAGGAGAACAAAGCGTTGTCAGTTGTGTTTTACATTTTACATACACTTTACATTAGACTTGAAATGTTTTAAACCGATTACTGGTTACAGCGGTTTCTATTTATGTATGACTTTATACTTTATCAATAATTATTATTGATTGTAGGAAGAATAATTAAAAGATGTACTAATTCTATTAACTATTAACAAGATAAAAGATATCATGATATTGAGCAAGCGAGCAAATTTCTTCTTTATATTTTAGATATATTCCGTCTTAAGTCAGTTGAAAAATTTAAAAGGTATTTATAATCAAATTTGATGACACTAGACATTACGCAGTAGACTAGGGAAAAAATGTGTGATAAAAAATCAAATGGATTGTCCACTGTCCTGTAAAATTTTTTTTGTAGAGTGGACGAATTTATTACTTAAAAAATGTGCAATATTTGCAATATAATATAATAGCAGAACTGTCAAAAGAATTTCTCAAGTTTTTCACCGTACTCGTATTATTAGAAATGAGAAATTAGGCTGTGGAATTATTATTATTATTATTATTATTTTCGCGCATGCAGTGACGGCATAAATATAAAATACAAAAGTAAAGATACACAATACACACACGTGCGCATAGTCGAGTTTCATTATATTTGCAGTGTTGTTTTTTGTAACAGCAACAAGCAGCAATGCAATGCATATACCTTTGAGTTTTGAGCTTTGAGTGACTCATCACCGCTGTTCATAAGTATTAAATTATCATTCGATTTTTTTAAAATTGCATAATTTTTGGATTGTGGATATCCGGAAGAAAAGTTTTGATATTTGATATTTAATATGCAAGGCGCAGGAGAAATAATGATGATGTTGAATGTGAAATGTGTGTGAGTGTGCCATTAGCCATTACTCGTATTCCTATTTGTATTTGTTCTAGTGGTCGTGGGTCGTGGGTTGTGGATCGTGGGATCAAACTTTTTAACTTGTCCACATTCCATTTTCCATTTTCATGTGCGTATTTATTTACGACAAGCACATGTATCTACAAGTTACAAATTACAAACTATAGACAAAAGACAAAACGCATTCCCCATTCACATTAAAAATCATTTTACTTTTACCTTTTACTCATTTACTTTTCCTTTTACATACTTAATACTTACTATATTTACTGTTTTAATATGAGATATTAGGCCAACACCACGGTTTTAACTAAGACAAAAACTGTCCTTTTTTATAATAAAGTGAGGTACAGTGAATAGTGAACAGTTATATTAAAACATAAAAATAGTAAGGATGAAGCAACACCCTTCTCATTTTGTTCTCAATTCGGCTTTTGACTTCTGAATCCTCAAGTCTAAAGTAGAAACAAGATAGACATAAAAGTAAAAAGTAAGTACAGTTACACACAAGAAACAAAACGCATATCTAAAAATAATATTCTCATCAGAAATTAAATTATGAAATCCTGACTCAATGCAATACACAGGACACAGGACACATAAAGAATAAATAATAAACCACCTAAAACAACATTCATAAAACCAGAATGTTTTATTGCTGGAAAAGAGGGTGTAGAATGTAGAAACTTTTTTATTCACTAAAAATTATTTAATAATTAAAGTTTAGGGTTTTGTATTCTGTACTAAAAATTGTTATGATGTACAAATTTCATATTTCATATACAATAATACAGTATGTTCCTCGAACATGGCTCGCAGTTAAGTAATGCATTTTTTCTTGTCTTTTCTCTTTCGATTTCATTGATGTATGATGATGTGCCGATGAGGATGATGATCATTTTCAGATGAGATAAAAATGGCAATTAATTATTTGTCCCATTTTCAAAGGCTAAAAGTATGTACACTCCTGCATGAAATGGGTGAGAAGAGGCCAGAAATAATAAATCTCATAAGAAGCTTAAATCTTAAACCTCAAATCTTAAATACACGTGCAAATTGCAGTGTAATATTTACTCTTTACACATGGTCAAATTCAAATGCAATTCACAATACACAGTATAGCATGAGAAAAATTATATTTCACTTTTGAATTCCAAACAGCTAAACAGCTACAAACTAATAATATTACAGCTAAAATCACAAGTAATTTTACTTTTCTTTGTTGTCTAAACACAGATATTTGGCTCTGAATTATTCACAGTTTCACAGCCTTAACTGATTTAAAATACTAATTAACCCCAATGGCAAAAGAAAAAATATTACAGGTAAAATGATGTGTATAGTACACAGAGTCTATTGAAAATTGAAAATGCAAGTGCAAGTGTAAATGAGTTTCAAGTCTCAATCAAAACTAGGTAGAAATCTATTAGCACTGTTTTACAATTTAAAGCTCATTGATGCATCTCCAGTCTCTAGTGAAGCTAAATTCAGCATTTACTTTGCTTCTTGCACTAGACTAGAGACTAGTGTCTAGTGTCTAGTGTCTAGTATAATTAAATGTTCAATAGCTTCTGATATAAATTGGTAAATAAATGGATAAAAAATAAAATGGTTGTGGAGTTTGGAAACTGGAGACGTAGTTGATTCGTCAGCTCATCAGCCGTCATAAGCAGACATAAGTGCATAAATTTTCTTGGTCTTATCGTTATCTCTGTTGATTCGATTCTTGATTCTTGATATCGATATTGGATGTTGGATGAAGTCATATAAAAGATAAAGAGGTGAATGTTTATATTACCAAAACATCACGTTTTGTTTTGAGCTGTGAACTGTGAACAGAAGACAGAAAACAGAAGAAGCAGCCACTTTTCTGCGAATCATTCACTCCTTTTATCGTTCAATCAACGTTCAATATATTCAATATCCAATTTCCAATAGCCGAATCAACTTGTGACTTTTTAAAAGCTTGTCTGTGTTTTCTATTTTACTAATATATTTGATATTTTACTAGTGTCTAGTATATCTAGTATCTAGTGTGAGAAATGTGTAATGTATACTTTTGACTTATGACACATTTCAGATATGACTCATTTTCTTGTTTCTAGCTACAAAATAATAATATATTCTTGTGTTTTTGTGTATTGTGAGTGACTAGTGACGAGGTCTTTAATAGCGACTAATTAAAGTAGTAGCAGTTGATTATATTAATGAATTAGTGAGTAGTGAACTCACTTTCATATGTACACCACAAGTCATAACACATAACCTGCAAATTTTGTATGTACACAGTACACACAGACAACACAACACACACTTGAGACTAGAGACTTGAGACTTGTAAAATGTGCATTGTGTATTATAATTTATATATTTCCAATTTCAACAGGCAAGAACGTGTCAACATACATACAAAATACAAAACATAGGTAATAGGTACAGCATAATTTTTTGTTGTTTGTTGTTTTTCACGAATATTTTATGTCATTATTTACTTACTTAAAGAGGCTTAAGTAACAGTCTCTAGGACAAACCCCGATTGATTTGTTGTTTTGCTAGAAAAAAAAACACTAGTAAAATCCTCAAATTCAATTATGAACGGTATTTACTATTTCTCAATACGCAATATGTATCTATTTTGCGTAGATATTTTGCTCAGGTATTCCGCACCATTCTTTTTTCTGGTCATGTCTTGTTTTGTCCTCCTTTCCGTTTTTCCGTGCAAACTTTTCTGTTTTCAGGTACTTTTTACTCAGGCATGTCATGTCATGTTTTCATGTTTCTTCTGGTTTCTGGTTTCACAGAATGCAAAATCAATACAAACACAGTACACATGTTAATCATGTTAATTGTCAATACAGAATAATAATAATAATAATTGTAATGATTTTGAGGTCTTGAATTCAAACATGAATAAGTAAATAAATATTATTGTACAATGGTAATCATAATATGTAATGAAAATGCATCGATAGCGTAATAATATAGTGGAAAAATCACATGATGAAATTACAGATAAAATTCCCGATGAATCAAGTTATTTAGCATGAAGTAAATAGGAAAGAGTGAAGAGATGAGGAGTGAAAAGGAGGAAGGATTTTTAGTAGTTATTAGTTATTCATCTTTCAACTTAATCCAGGTAATAGCCGTCATATTATATCATCGGAGGAGAGGTAACAAGTAACAAGCACGGAGCAAGTTATTGTCAATAACTTAAACTGCGAGTAATGTAGACATGAAACAGTCATGTAGATTGCGATAACAATTCGGAAAGCACGTTTTGCAGGAATATTATCTTTTCCTATGTATTATGCATTTAATATCTACCGTGTGTATTATGTATTGTGTATTGTGTAGTGTTTCGCTGTTTCTAGCTTGTAGCTTGTGTGGAGTGTGGATTGTCGAGTCTCTGCAGGAGACAGGGTCTTTAGCTATTGACATGTAAATTGTACACATTTGTACATGTGTAGATATTAAATACTAGATACAACATACCAAACATTTGTATACCTTTTTTATTTACATGTTTTAACATCTCTCAAAGCTCAAAACTCGAAACTTTATATAAAACTGATATGAGTTTGTAAATAAAAGTGAATAAAAATATGTAAAATATATTACAGTATCTAGCATCCGTTTGAGTCACCAATACAATATCAAAACCGATGCACATTCAATTTTCAATTGGTACTTTACGTTGCCTACTGTCGACTGTCCTGGATTATAAAATAGAGATAGAGTAGTTTGTAGTTTTCTTTGAAAAGTGACATAATACAAAATGCATAATACTGAATAGTGATGGTGATTGTGAGCATTTAACCATTTATGCTGGAATAATATTGTACGATATGACATACACTTGTATATTCCATATTCCATAGAATTTGTAGTTTATGCACATTTGAATTGTGAATTGTGAATTGTGCGTTATTGTTAATTGTCAAAATTTTATGATATTTAGTGAACGTGATTTTTTTACTTAAATTTTAAACATTAATTGTGTGTGGGATTTTCCCTTGTGTTTGTTTGTTTATTGCAGAAGGCGGTAGACGGTCTTTGGTTCATTGTCCGTTGTTCGTCGTTTGTGGTTGATGGTAGCAGAAAGTAAAAGTACTGTTCAAAAAAGAAACCCTGGAGGAGCAAAAGTCATTTGACTGTTTGGTGCTTCTTCCTCGTTCTTCTTGTGTTTCTGATTCTCATCCTGTTCAAAGACTGACTGTAGGTATAAAATGCTGAAACACGTTTATCACAGCCAACCACGCGGAGTTTCTCCAGCTCCTTCTTCCTCATCCTCCTCCTCATCCATCTCCACACAAGGCTCTTCTAATGTCTCCTCACCGAGCAGTTATTCATGGAGATCCATTGCTGATTGTAGAGCCTCAAGTCGACTCAGTGTCAGCGTGACCGACGTTCCAAATACTGTAAGTCCGTTTTACTTTTTTATAAATTTTCATTTATTTTATGCATCTTGTGCCTTGTGCTTACTGATTATTTATTGTATAAATATAAATTATACAGTATGCATTCTCATTATTATTCCGCATCCATTGAGAATTGAGAACTTGGATCACATCTCAAATTTTAGCGTTTCGGGTTTCTCGTTTCAAATTGTTATCACTATATAACAAAACACCAAAACCCAAAACTCAAACCAAAGCCAAAGTGCATAGGTCTGAGGTCTTGAGGTCTGAGCATAAAAAATGAACAATTATGTGTTCAATAGCACAAATATTGTTCACGTATCATAGAGCTGTGTTTGTGAGCATAGATTACATATTAAATATTTATTTATTTGTGTACTGAAGACACGTTCAAGTCCGAGTCCTGACTCTAGTCTCTAGTCTGAGGAACTCTGCACTCTTCACACTCACACGTAGGAACTCATACACGTTTTTTGTACGTACATTGCATTGCACATTGGAAATGAATGGAAAGGAATTAGGAATACAAGTAATGTTTACAGGTGAGTGAGAGATGTAAAGAGTGACTCGTCTAATGATAATGAGTGTATTTACATGCAAGATCTTTTCTTCGAATCTCCAATCTAATGACATCACTTGACTCTTGACTCTGTATATTGTATATTGTACACTGTATGCAGTATGGACTACGGACTATGGACTATATGCAACTTAAAGCTTAAAGAACATAGCTATTTGCCATTTGTATCTGTATGTTAGTGAATGAGAAGAAGTAAAACTTGTTGGAATTTTTCGTTCAGAATTATTGCATGTTCTCCTCTAACCTGTAACATTATACTACAGTAAATTTTATTCTGTATTCTGTATTCTATATTCCATACTTAATATAATATTATTAGGTGTATGCCGTAGTTTTTGTATGTTATATGCGGTAACTTATTCTTGCTCCTTGCTCGTTGCTCCTTGTGACATTTCAAGTTGAGGGTTTTTTCAAGTGTAAATGTCATGTTTATTATACAATATGTATTATGTCATTTGTAATAAGCAGTATGGAGTATGGAGTATAGAGTACAGAGTATAGCTGAATCCTGAATAACTATTCTTTTTTCTTATTTGCCCATTACATTGCATATTACATTACAAAAACAAAACGCACACGTACCATCTACAATCTACTAGATACAATCCTGTGTAATTCTAAACAAAATAATCATCATTATCATCATCATGTAATTATCACGTATGATATCATACATCATACATACTAAACACCAGACCAGGCCAGGCACATGGAGGAAAGGAAGTATTCTTCTCAAAAATCCCGACGATTAACATAACCATTCAATTCACAATACACAATACAAAATATACAATACGATCCCCATAGGATGCCGAATGCCGAATGCCCAAGTAATAGGTTGGGCTTTTGGAAGGCCAGAAAGAAAAGATGCGGATGAATGCTGACTGGTGGTACTGATGATGATTATGACGATGACTCTGTTGATGTCGATTAACATCAAAGCTGATTAGTTATTTCTCATTTAATATTTGATATAATGTGTATGCAATGTGTAATAATCTAAACTCTAAGCTCTAAACTGACCAGCAGGATTGCTCTTTGATGTCTCTGCAAAGAATAATTGTTTCAATCTGAATAGTCATAATAGGAATAATTTGGGATTTGAGAGTTGCATAAGAAGTAACATATAAAAGTATGCGTATGATTTTAAAATATCAAACATCAAATTGCTCATGTTTGTTTCGTCATTCAACATTCAAATTCAACATTCTAGATGGGAAATGGGAATTCACCACATTACACATTAAGCACATAGGACAGGATGCACTTCATTAAAGACAAAAAAAAACAAAAAATCTCAAATCCTGTATTGCACTGTGTACGTGTAGATTGTACGTCTAATTAGTGAATATCCTCATCATTTTGTCTCGTGAATCTTTTGATCATTTGTATTTTGTATATACTGTGAATGTACAATGTACAGTGTGATAATTAGGAAGAGAAAGAGCTTTTGTCTCTTGTCTAAATTATAATTTGACTTTTAAAATGTTAATTGTACATCTTTTACATCTTTATGTCAACGTTCCAGTCGTGTATTGTGTCACAAGTCGTAATCAAATGTAAAATATGTAAACATTTTTTTAAATATTTAAATTTAGATACTTTTTAGCAAATTTTTATATTTTTTATGCATGTAAATTGCAAGAATCTCACTTGCCATCAGTCATATTGAGTATCAAGTATCGAATGCTATTTCTGGATAGATATTTAAACAAAATTTACAATTATTTTCATTCCCCATGCCAGATGAATCCAATCCAATCCAATTCAATCCATTGATGCTTAGAGTTTAGACTATAAGCCATAAACATGTCATTATTTATATTGATACAAGTGATAAATAGTAAATTAAGCACAGATACACACACCACACACACACACACATGGAGAAATCAAAGCTCTCATGCTCGACACATCCATCAGTTCTTTTTCAATCATTCATTGAGTAACAGTGTGATGGGAATATCTTCCACTGCTTACTTACAATAAAAAATACAGTGTACTCATGTATTGGAGCTCATGATGATCTTGGCTTTTAAATAGGAATTAAGAATGGGATGGATACTTTTTTCCTTTCCCTAGACTCTAGACCCTAGAGGCTAGAAGCAAAACTAAAGATATTTTCTCACTATTCCTAGTTCCTCGTTACTTTAATTTAGCTAGTCTAGCTGTCTCACTGTCTCTAAAGTAGAAGTAGAAGTGCGAGTGTGGAAGATGAAGAAAAAGATGGGGAAAGGCTTTTTTTCTGCCTCTAAATATGCTAATATGGCATGTGGCATGAGAAAGATTATTCAAATAAAGGACGAGAAGAAGAGAGCAGAACAGACTAAACCATCTAAACTAAATATCTATCCCTCTATCATGCAGATGCAGGCGAATACGGATGAATATAATTAAATACTTAGTAATGGAGACTCGCATCTATCTAGAATTTATAATTTATAATCTACAATCTACAATCTATGGTACGCTTTAGACTAGGAAAGATTCTCAGTCTCTCGCTTGTGGATTCAGAATATTGAAATAAGATTTGAAGTTGAGGAACGGAATGGTGCAGATTGTGGATTGTGAATTGTGGATAGAGATATTAATTTTGTGAAAATAAAGTGAAAAAAAAAAACATGAATATTTTCCTCTACAATGTATGTGAAATGTACAATGTACAATGTACACACTTGCATGTGTGTGGCTTTGTGTTTTTTCTGTTTAATCACTAATCACGTTGTTATCATGCAGATGAGATGACAATCTGGAAGGATGTTATTCAATATTCAATAATTATTTCCCCAGCAGAGAAATGCGTACACGTTGCACAAACATTAGTATTTAGCATGTACAATGTACGTACATTAGACTTTAGGCCAATTATATATTACAAATTCTAGCATGATATAAAATAGGTACTGCGGAAACAGGGAATCTTTGTTCAATTTCCATTTTCCATGATTATCATTATTATTCTTTGATACATTGCATTCTGCATTAAATGTTTGGTTTTTATTACTCATCGACTAAGTAAATTGCGTACTTTTTTCTATTCACAACTCAAAATTCAAAACTACATTCTACAAGCTACAAGTGTTTCGTAGTTTCATAAACATGTGTAAAGTATTTTGTATTTTGCATGTCTGCTCATTGCTCATTGCTTGTGTGTACTCTGTACACTGTGTACACTCTCCACTGCACAACGTAAAATAGTCAGTAGTACAATGTTCTTTATTTTGTGGTTTACAAGATGAGCAAACTGTGCAAGTTTAAACACTCTCAATAGAATAATAAACTGCCAATTGCCACAGTTCTTTTTCAAAATTGACTCTTGTCACTGAATTATTAGCATGGTTTTTTCTAGTCATACAGTGGATACCTAATGGATAATGGATAATGGATAATCTAGGCAGTTCAATGTATTTTTACATTTTACATGCATTTCTCTATTTTCTCTCTCTCAAGTGTGTAGTGTGTAGATACAAAAGGATGAAAGATGAAACGAATGTTTAATTCAACACACTTTTTTTATTCATTCAAAGTTTTAGTGTACATTTGCAGTATATATTATTGTCATAATATGGTGATGCCGATGTCGACGCCGATGTCGATGGCGATGGTACAGACTAATTATTTGTACACATGTATTTTATTATGTTTACTCGTCAGAGATTCCAAAGACATATGTCCAAATGACGTAGTTTCAAACTTGAAACTGTAAATATAATTTTGAATAAAAAACAAACTCAGTTCACCATTAAAAACAAAAATGTTTCAGAAACTTGCATAATTATAGTTGCCAGACGTACTTTTTTTCAGAGTACAGTACTTTTTTTGAGACCCTTGTACTCTGAAATTTAAAAATAAAAAAAGTACAGCAAAAGTACTTTTTTTCAGCTTTGTACTTTTAAAGTATTTTTAAAGTACCTTTTTTTAGGATTGTTTTGCAAAACTGACAATTTTTTCAGCTTTTCGAGACAAAATCTCAAAAAATGTCTTTAAAATTGCCAATTATTGTCAATTTTTTTCAGCAAAACGTCAAAAATGTCTAAAACAATCACCCTTCTTGATTTATTTCACGTTTTTTAGCTTCAAGGTGCAAGTTTTCTGCTATTTGAGACCTATGGTATTTTATGTATCAGTTTGGTGACACTGAGGCTTGAAAAATAGGGAAGCCGTTTTTTCCTACCTTAAAGAGCTCATTTTTCTGATAAATTTTTATTTTGGGATGAAAAATCCATTTCTGTCTGGTTCGTTATGTACACGCGGTTGAAGAAAAAAGCAGCCAATTTTTATTGTAATCTGCACATAATTGGTCAGCTCATGCTGCGAAACTAAACATACATGGATTTTGGTCCCAAAAGAAAAAAGTCTTTTAAAGATCTACTCTTTTACATAAACTAAACCAGGAGGCTGAAAAAATGGCTTTTATTCGTGTTGCTTGCCCCTAAACTACAATAGAACTCATGCCTTAAAATCCGACAAAAAAATCAAGTTTCTCGTTGAACTGAACAAGCTGGAATCCTCACTGTACAAACTTGACAAGATTTTTAAACTCCGTTCACGAGTTTTGGGGTTCTAGGAACCTCCAAAAGGGTATAAAAAATCACGATTCGTACATGGAGAAGACACTTGCAGCCCTTTGTTTTTCTAAAAATTTTCTCGCTTCGCTCGAAAAATTGGAATTCTGTATTTTTGACAAGTCTTGCAACGGGCGAAAAACACCATTTTTACAGTAAAAGTAACAAAATTTGCAAGCAGTGTGATTCTATCCAAATGTATAGATTTCGAAAAAAAATACATGTACCTTGCTCAAATAAAAGGAAAAAAATCAGCTTGCACTAGATAAAATGGAGTTTTGAGAAAAAATTTTTGGGTGTACTTTTTTGGGGGTCTCAAAATCTGGCAACTATA
>JAQGBH010002566.1:0-23798 GCA_034698265.1 Sminthurinus aureus
GGAGTTGAGACTTTGAAAGTATTATAATATATTATTATTGTTATCATCATACATCGTACATATATGCTTCTCCATTGTCAGTCAAAATCAGTCAGTAGGACTTCTGGAACTCTTTCCTGTACTCTTTGCATTCCTTTCATATCGTAAAACCAGAAAGAACAGTCGCAAATCCCACCAGGCTCAGACTGCATATTATATTGTAGATTCTATAGATGTATCTAAAATCTACAATATAATCTATAGTCTATATTATTTAATATTTTATCATACTAAATATATAAAAAGTTGATGTAGCCTTTCTACATATTGAATATATAATATATGTATAAATATTCGTAGAATATGGTAAATTCTGTATTCTTCACATTGACACCAAACTCTTTATTCAATGGATTGAATATACGCATATATATTAGAAAGGAAATGTAAAATGTAAAAGGAGATTTTGAACCTAGAACCTAGAACCCAAAGGAAGTCTCCAAGTAATACAGGAACAGAGATTTTCAAACGACAAGTAATAGAGAAAGAAACCGAATGAGGAAAGAGAACAGCACAGAACACATGTATAGTAGTATGTAGTATGTACTACTACTCCGACTCCTATTCCTACTACTACTTGTACTACTACTACTAAGAGAAAATAATAATTAAGAGGATTGGCTAGCTAGTACATTAACCCTGTTGAGTTCAGGGAATGCTTGAATGCCTCTCAGTCTCAATTCTCAAGTCTCAAGTCTTAAATCCAACTCATGTAGCCTTGATAATGATGATGATCATGATCATGATGGCAATGCAGTCTTCCTCTTTTCACTCCTTTTACTTCCTCTTTATTTCCTTCTTCTTTTACGTGGAAAACCAAAGGAAAAACTCTTCTTTAAATACTACCAATATACATCATGTATACCTATACTCTCCACACCGTGAAAAGGAGTTCAAAGAAGAAGAAGTATAGATTTTTTTTGCAGTCATTCCGAACCATGTAAAATATGTACAAAGTACATGGTAGACACATGTACTTAAACATTTGCAGATCAATATACACTCTAGAGTCTAGAGTCTACAGTTTATATTATGTATTATGTACATGTCGTATCATATTGTTCTTGTACAGAGAGAAGCGTAGGAGGAATGTAAAGACAGAAACATATTTTAGCATGAGAACAGATGGAGAAAGTAACTATACAAAATCTTCAATAATGAGACGGGGTAAAGGATTCAAGCAAAGTCCACATTGGTGTGTACATCTATTACCTTTCTCTATCATCTAGAATCTATACACTATACACTATAGACCGTATGCTCTATACTCTGTGCTCTATACTCTCTATACCGTAGGCAGTATACACCATACACTATACAGGATAGCCAACTATATACTTGTGTAACTAACATTTATTCCTCTATTGCTTTTTCTGCTTTTTCTCTTTCTTTCTTCTTCTTCTGCTCTTCTTTGTCTCTGACTTACTTTTAATACCCACAAATCTTAGTCAGCTTAATAGGATGCGGCTGAGGAGAGAAGAGAAAAGAGAGGAACAGAGAAAAGAAGAGTAGAGTAATAATTGAGACTAGGAGCAAGATGTAGAGAGGAGAGAGAGAGAGAAGATAGAGGATAAAACCTAGAAAACTAAGTCATGTGTAAGAACTAGCAGGAATGAAATACTGTTAATTGAGTTTAAAAACAGAGACAACTTCTCTTTCATTTTCATTTTATGTATATCTATTTTGCTTTTTTCTCTTGTATAATAATCTAGTATCTAGTCTCTAGTACAGCATAATATAGAATGTAGAATGTAGAATACTTGTACTAATCCTGATCCTGATTGATCTATATATTATGTTTGGAAGATAGAGGATGCTTACTAGAATATAAAATACTGTGTAATGAGTTCCCTTTCTTCAGTTTTCATGTTCTTATAACCGAGAAAAATCTGAAAATTCAAAATTCAAAATTCAAATGGGATGGAAAAAGACAAAAGTCAGAGTATGTGACTGTGGACTATGGAGTATGACTACCGTTATTACATGTGGCATGTGAAATGTATCCGACTATTTCAAGACTATTGTCCACAGGAACAAAGCCTGTAGCTCTGTATAGCTTCTATATTTTCTGCTCTGTACTCTATACTCTATACTTCCCCACAGGAAAAAGATGAGGATGAAGCAGAAGTGACTTAATCCGAAATCCGGAATTCATTACTCTCCTTCTCTTTTAATATCTCAAATCTCATATTATACAGGATATAAAAGATAAAAGATATAATACAAAGTACAATCATAGTTCATAGTATAATACAGTATCTATATAGCAGATTTTATAATCATAAGTATTATGTACAAAAAGGACTTTGATATTATTATATTCTGTATGCGATATTACTATTTTGCTGATGTTGACTTACAAGTTACAGGGAAAAATTGGGTTAGTATATTAGCTATCTTTCTTAGTTCATTGGGGAGGTTTTCTCAGTTTCTCAGTGTCTCAATTCTCAGTTCCTAAGGATAAACGAAAGTTATCTGATCTTGTATGATGGATGAGGATCCGATCTTCACTTCTCTTCTTTTTCTTTTGTTACACTTCACCTAGTTAAAGTTGTGGAGGGAGTAAATACATTTTGTTGGGGAAAAGCCTCTAAAGCAAAAATTAATTTAATTAGGTTTCATATTTCACAAACTTGGCTATATAATTAGAAATCTACTTCTAACTTGTACCTTCTAGAGTCTATAGAGTCTAGGTTCTAGATTCTAGATTCTGGTCTACATACAAGAAATTGGATACTCTGATTATTATTAGTTTTATTATTATTATTATTATTATTATCAAGTAGCAGAAACAGAAAATATAGGCTCTTGTAATCCTCTCCACTCGGTAGTAGACAGTCAACAGTTTATCCAGCAGAACCTTCAGGATTGAGAACGTACAGAAGGCGACCCATTTAATTAAGGTCTAAGCTCTAAACTTATATCTTTATTCCCTTAATTAATTTGCGAATTTTTCCATTAAATTTCGAATATATTAAATCAATTGTAAATTATAAATTTTTTGTCATCGTTTTAAAGTTTGAAACCAAGGAGAAAGCAAAAATTTGTTAATACTTTTGTACTAAACTCTTATGCTACTTGTTCTTCATAACTTGATATCATATGACATGTGGCACATGGCGTGTGGAGTAAATTGGGAATTGGGAAAAAGGTAGACAACAGACACGAGTCAAGAGTCAAGTGAATAGAAAACAAAACAAAAATAGAGAGTAGATTGTAAGATGAGAAAAAAGAAAAGAAAACTAGAAGCCGAAAGTTGTCGTTCAATTTTCTTTCTCCTCCTTCCTGTTGATTACATAAGTGATCAATGGGAACTGTGGATTTGATTCTGTATTAAATGTGCTGGATTCCAGATTGTGGATCTAAATAGAATCTATAATCTACAATCTACAATCTGGATGAATGCATATGTTGATGGTAGACGAGGCTGTTTATATATTATATATTTTATACATTGCACATAGATACCATATATCATGCATATGCCTATTGTGTACATCTATATTTGAACCAAGCACTTGTTGAGTGAACGAACAAGAAATCTTTTTGACACACGAACATTATCTTGTCTCAAACTCTCCGCCTACTTTCTACATCCACAGTTTCTAGTTTCTAGGTACTTTTCCTACCACCTCTTTCACGCTCTCTGCTCTATCCTGTTTTCCTTCTTACTTTCCGTCTTTCAATCTCTCCTCACTCTACACTCTTCACTCTTCACTCCACAATCCACACTTTCACAAGTTTCAAGAACAACAGAGGGCAAATTCACATCCATACTTAATGCTTATATTCGTATATTCACCATCAGAGTATAGACAATAGACAGTAGACATTACCACATCCAAATCGACATTGACATCCACATCCACATCAAAATTCATAAACACACAATACAACATGTAACACATGTATATTGTATATATATATTGTGCTGCATACTTTATACTTTATATATTGCAAAGTGTAGAATGTAGAATGTGGAATCAGTACTATACACAAAATACATAATTATATTATTATTATTATTATTATTACTTGAGCGGAAAGAAACACTTTTACGGGACTTTTCACCTCTTTCTCTTTCACGTTCTCTTTCGGCAGCAGCCAGATTCCATCTAAGATTCCAGATACTGGAAGTTGGAAGCCTTCACCATGAACATTAACACTGTCATATTATTACTCTAGTCTCGAGTCTCGAGTTCAACTTTCATTCTCTTTCAGACTACGTTCTACAGTCTACACATGTACATTGAGAAAACTGGATGAGTGTACTCTCTGCCACCATTATGAAGGGGATAAGCAGGGGAGCAGAAAAACAGAGAAGTAGGAACCGAGCAGAAGATAATAGAAAAGAAAGGAGGCAGGAGCAACAGTGGAACATTTGCAAAGTTGAATCTCTGTAGACTTTCCACTTTCAACGCTCTACAATTGTTCCTTGTTCGTTGTTCTCTGTAGACTGTACATTTTACATTGTACATTGTACACGCTACAAATGTGTGATGCATATTCATGGATATACAATATGTGATGATTGCTCTACCATTTTATATCTATAAATATCATTATTCCACCCAAACTCTATATCTATTTGTATGTATATAAGTTATCAGTGGATATGTACATGTATAATTCTACTGTGAAAGAGAAAGAGAGGATGAGAGACGGAGAAGGTTGTGGGACGTGAAGAGAAATGCAAATTGTAACCTTCTGAGCGACATACTTACATAATACATAATGCATAATCTTAAGTACGGACCATGTTTATAGTTTATACATTGTACATTATACAGTACACGCCGTACACTGTCAAATGTACTTTCTAAACTCTAAACTCTAAACTCCGACAAAGTTTAAAGGGAGAGTGTGTTGAACATTGAACAAAGCAGAAAGTTCTAAGCCAAGCCAAGCCAATCCAAATTCAATACAAGTAGAAAGTAGAAAGTAGAGTGTTGCACAATACATATATTTCAGAACAAGGAGACTTTTCTCCTGTGTTTCACCGTCGGCGTATAGTTATTGTACATTGTACACTGTATACTGTACATTGCATCAATGTATCATCCCACCTCCAATAAAATATTTTGGTAATGTACAACAACGTAAACTCTTCCATCTGTACTCTGTACTTTTCATATTGTGCGTGTAAAGTGTAAAGTGTAAAGGAAAGTGAACAAGAATAAGACGAATCTTGATTCTCACCACCAAAGTCTAAACTCTACACTCTACACTCAAGTCTCAAGACCAACAAGAGTTCCACTTTTCCATTTTTTGTCACAAAAAGGAAACAAAAAAGTGGAGAAAGAGTTAGAGGAGAAAGTGTGAGCGAGGAGTAGACTAAACTCAACTAACTTTCTCCTGCGATATCTCCCATAATATACTCTCCACACTCTTCTATTGTGTTTTGATGCTCATGGTTCATGGTTATTTTGTCGTTGTCGTTGTCGTTTTCGTTGTCATTGTCATTGTCATTGTCGTTTTTGGTGTTGCGGAGGGAAAAGAACAAGTCAAGGGAAAAAAGGTTCAAAATGGTCTCAGTAGTCTTTCTTTTTTCTTCTTTTTTTGGGTCTCGTTTGGCTCGCTTTTTTTTCAAAAGAAAGTCAGGGGAAGGAAATAAGAGAACTGTGATGTTTACATACATGCTGTACAAACTCCGTCCTCCATCCTTCGTCCTTCGTCCTCCATGCTCCTTACATGCATTAGTCGGATATAGGAATTTGGGTGTATGAACTTGAGGTGTATTGTGGATGGTTAAATCGGAAGAGGTAGATTCTAAAGAAAATTGGAGCTTCCTTTGGCTTTCCTTTACACTGTACGCTGTACAATGTACACGCATAGAAAATAGAAAAAGACGTACATACACAGAATACAGATACTTGACATGCATGAGAACTGCGAACAAGTAAGTGGAGCGAACTCCTTACTTGATTTCATTCTACTCCTACAATGTACAATGTACATTGTGCATTTAAAATACTTAATACTTATGCTAGCCTTTTTGTTCGTTTATTCTAGCTCCGGTTTCTTTTTTCCCTTTATTTTTTCTACATAGATTATGCATACAAAGAAAACGAAAAAGAAAGGAAACGGAGCGGACGGAGGATGGAGGATGGAGGACGGAGAAAGGATGAAGACGCAGAACAAGATCATTTTGCAATCCTTAATAGGCATGCAAATGGTTTTGCCTGTTTACATTTTAAACATATTTACATAACCGCCAACTTATTCTTAGTCAACCGGAACAAATGAACAGCGAGCAACTGGGCTCAGACACGACTCCTTTCCTTCACTTGGTTTTAATTCAAAACTCGGTACGGTTCATACTTTATATTTTGTATTTTGTGTACCCAATGCTCAATGCTCAATGTTCAATGTTCAATGTAAGTAGAATGAGCAAGTAGGTGGTCTAACCTAAACAAACTAGTGTATTCAAGATTCCAGAAAAGAGAAAAGAGAAAACAAAACACTTCAAGTACCTACAACCAACAACCAACAAACTATACAAACTAGACAAAACACAAAGTAGAAGAACGCACACACGCAAGCAAACAACTGTATAATATGAATTTTATACTTGTTACGTTTACTCGGTACTCTGTATACGCGATGTCCTAGATATGAGATATGAGATATGAGATACGAAATTGGAGATAGTAAACAGAGAGGTGACAGCAAAAGGAAAACGGGGCAAGGTTTTTCTCTTTTCCTCTGTACAATGTACAATACACAGTACTTTGAGGTTTGAGGACATGAAAGAGGAAGAGCTAAAGGGACGGGAAAAGCGCCAGTTCACGGTATTTCAACTTCAACTTGACTTTTCCACTCTTAAAAGTGGCATAATAATAGTAATGATAATAATGATAATGATACGAGATACGAGATACGAGAGTATACGTGAATATTTATGTACTTGCAAAATCCCAGAATCTCTACGTATTTTGTATTAGAGGACAAGAGCTGTTTTCATCTTCATCTCTATCTCCATGTTTCCATGTTCTTCTTTGCCTTTGTCTTGGTCTTCATTATCATCGTAAATCGTAATGCATAATCATACCTACTCATTGTAATCATAATAAAAAAAATACTACGCCCTCTCTCTCTCTCTCTCTCTCTTCATACTTAATATGGAAATGTGAGCAAGGAAAAAAGGTTTTGATCCTGGGCTAATATAAAACACGATGCACAACATGTACAATGTACAATACACATATCAGATACAAGATATAATATCGTATCTCATAACATTGGACAAAATTGGAGCAGGCCGACACATTTTCAAAGGACTGGAACGGAGAACCGAGTCATTCATTCAGATTCTCAATTTTTTCCATCCTTTTATTTTTTTTAAATTTGCAACGCACTCTAAATTCTAAATTCTACAATTTGCATAAAAAATAGCAAATACTTTTCTCTGTCATATTTTTTTACGGACGTTGGACGTTGTAAGATGATGAATTGGGAATTGGTAATTTAAAGTTGTGGCTGTTGTAATTCTACAAGAGCCACAAGCCACAAGAAATGGTCCATGGTCCGTGGTAAATATCGTAGTAAAAAGTAACAAGTATCTTTTATATGAACAACTGACAAGGTTGTTATTATTTTCCTCTGTTTTGTGTTTTGTGTTTTGTGTTTACTATTTAATATTTATGGATAAACCCCATTTTGAGACAAAAAAATGTATCTAGAATCTAGAATATTTATGCATATTTAATCATGATGGAATGGAGAATGAGATGAGTGATGAGATTATTTAAAACACATGTGGATAAAGCCAAAGCGCGTAAAACTAGATAACTGTTCCCTGTTCCCTGTAAAATATATATGATGTATGTACAATGTACACGCCATAGGCCATACTATAGTCAGTGTTTAGTGAGATGAGATAAAAAGACAATAAAATTCGGCACACTTTCATTTTTTTTGCATCCATGATGCATCGTTCATATTTCATATATAATAATATAATATGTATAATGTAGACCATAATATATCTTCATCTCTTTACTCTTTACTTATCCCTCTGCAAAATTTTGTAGTCGGTACCCGGTTGAACATGGTACGTGTAAGATACATAGATGTACATATAATATATAATACATAATAATGTAGAATGTATAATATAGAATATAGAATACAGAAGAAAGCGTATACAGAGTGTAATAAATAAAAACATTTTGTGTGGAAAATATTATGACTTGTATAGATAATTTATGCTCATGATTTATAATAGGACGATCCTCGGATGTTTCTCATCTCTTTGTTCGTTTAACATAAATACTGATAGTCTGCGCTGCATAGGGTATATAGTATATAGTATATAGTATATACCCTATACAATGTACTATACAATGATTTTGTAAAATATTTTTACTTGTATACTGGGTCGTTAGGCCACCTTCAATTGAAGGCAGTGACTTTTGTAATAAAAGTTTTCTCTCTCTATGTACTGTATACTGTATGCCGTGGCCTTCAATTGACGACGACGAGAAATATCCCAAGTTCCAAGTTCCAAGAGAACCAGCGTTTGAACGAGAGACAGACATAGAAAGAGATGGAAGAAATTTGAGACTTGCGACACTCTCAACTACCAACGACCAACTATAAACTAGTGAATGGGATGGAAAGTGGAAAATGGAGAAATTTCTGTGTGACGAGAACAGAATCGAGAGTCTCGATTCTACTTGATTCTACTCGATTCTGCTCTAGTCTCTAGTCTCTAGTCTCTAGTCTACGGTTTCCTGCCTCTCGATTCTCGATTCACGCTTTCATTTTGAATTTTCAAGTATCAAGTACTTCACTCAGCTCAAGTTTCGTGTCCTCTATTTATGTCTTGAGACTTGGGAGATAACATGAATAAAATCCATCCACAATCTAGAATCTAGAATCTCAAATCTAACAAAAGTATTCTCATAAATAGGATAATCTGTATCGAGTATCGATGAGCGCAGAGCAAGTGAAAAGAAAAGAAATGAAGGAACTGGGGCACTAGTATAGTCCTTAGATTATAGATTACAGATGATAGACGTAGAGTATCACATAAAAAGAAGTGGTGCTGGTGCTACACTGTTTACTATTCACTGTTTGATGGGAAGCTTTTTCATTGAAAAATTTTAAACTCCCAAAGAATATATTTATTATTGAAAGCGGAAAGGAAGCTCGTTCCTCCATTCTTTATCATTTTGTTCCCATTTCAAAATTGGACAAACACTCAAAATTTGAATCCAGATCCAGATCCAGATCTTCATCTAATCTTTACATTTTACATCCCTTTCTTTCCACCCACTCCTTTTCTCTTTGCATCCATCTCTTTTGTTTCCCCCCATCAAGCTGGAAACTGGAAGTCGAAATGGAAGATGGAAATCAGAAATCAGTCTCATAAGAAGAACCAAAATCGGCATGGCATTTGCATTTTGACTCTTGACTTGCTCACACTTTTTCCTTTTCCCTGCACCTCTAGACTCTAGAGCACTAGATCTCTTTTCTTCTTCCGCATTTCATAGACAACACCAAACACCAAATACCAAACACGAACCACAAGAAGGAGAAAGCGTGTAAGAACCACATTTCACGGCAATATTTTGCCCTCCAATCCCCCATGCACAATGTCTTGTAGAATGTACATCTAAAATCTAAAATCTAAAAGCAAAACAGGAAAGCATAAAAATATTACTCCGCACTCCACACACGTATTTTGCTAATGCTAATGGAACCAGAGATCGAAGATGGGAGAAAAGTCTAGATGGAAATGGAATAGGGAGACAACAACATGATTTTCATACGTACAACATTAGATATTGCTCAGTTATTCTTCCAGATCAGGCTACGCATCACACCCTGTGGATTGTGGATGGATGGATGTATTATGTTGTATCCACGTCTGTTGATGGTTGATGGAGAAATACGGGAAGAGAGAGAGGCAGGCGGAGAATATGCAAAATTTCAGATGGTTCCATGAACAAAATACATCTTCCAAGCAGCATGCGGGATGCAGAGTGCAGTGTGCACTAAACAAAAGATAGGCGTACAAAATATCAAAGTATCAAAGTATCAAATAGCAATGGCAAAAGAATAAGAAATCTATGCACAATTCTGTGTCCTGTGTAAACTACATCTAGAATCTAGAATCTAGATGGAATCCAGGGGAAATTTGTGCAAAGGAAATCAAGGAATCATATTGAAAATGAAGATTTCCTGTACAAAATTTATGCTCAAGATTCAAGATTCGAGATTCAAGACGAGGGGAAGAAAAAGGCGGATTTGACTCTTTTGTTTCTCTCATTCTTTTGCCATTGTCGTTGTGATTGTCATTGATATTGGCATGTACAAGAATTTGCAGTATGTTTGTCATTTGCATGTGTTAGGCTCTCCGTCCTGCCATCCTTGCTCTTTCCTCTTTCCTCATTCCAGGTTTTTTATGTACCTGAGTTTGGGTTTTTATTAAATGGAAAGCTCCGAGCTCTAAACTCCTGCTCCTGCTGGTGTATGTGTGTGTGTCTATGTGTTTGTCTCTTCTCATCTTGTGAATGGTACATGGATGTTCAAAACAGATTGAGACAGAAAAGGCGAGACTCTTATTAGGATAAGTTAGGACTTTATATTACATCCTAAAGTACATAGAGAGAGGGGATAGATGTACAAGGCACAATGTATAAGATTGATATATAAAGGATAAAGGATATAGGTAGGAAGGATTTCATGTTTTTCCGACTCGCAAATTGTGCTCTTCTCATGATTTGATCTCCGTCTCTTTGTCTCTTGGTTTCTTCTTTTCTTCTTTTCCTCGTTTCTTCGTTTCTAGTCTTCATCCTTATCGCTCCTGCTTGGACACACACACACCGACACAGACACATGGAAACACACAACATAGACTTGAACCAAAGCTCAAAGCTCAAAGCACACAGCACACAGCACACATCTCTATCCTATTAGAACCAAATGTGTGCCTGATGTGTGTGTGTATTTTCACTCTGCATTCACTTTACGTTCCGCTTGTTCCTTTTCTTCTTTTCTCGTCGCTTCTCTCCAAAATCGAATGACACTAAAGGTTGTTGGTTCCTGGTTTCGGGCTCGGATCTTTTTCCTTGGTGTATTTTGTATCTAGGCACAATGTACATGTATACATGTCCGCTTCTTTTTTGTCTTCATATCAGTATCTGTCTCTCTTTCTGTCTCTGTCGTTTTCGCCCTCACTCTTTCTCTTTCTCCTTCTCCTTCTCTGTCTATGACTATGCTTCTTTTTGACTTTGGGTGATGGCTTTTACTCCACTACTTGACTAGTGTAAAAACGGGAAGAACGGGAAGAACGGGAGAGAGTGAAAGTGAGAAGGGAACGGCGGAGAAATGGAGAAAGTGAACGAAGGAGAAAGCCATTGACGAAGCAGCAGGATATGTGCTATTTGACTTGTCTACTACTTCCTTTTTCACCCATGTAGTCTTTATTATACATATTACTTTGAACACTGTACATTGTACAGTACATGCACCATACAGCATACAGCACAGAGTGGATGCATTATACAAATATGTGTCTCGTACCTCATGTCTCGTATCTCGTATCTCGTCCATCGTATCTATCATACTGTTACAGGCTTCATGGTTGGAGACTGGAAACTGGAGTTTTATATAGATGTACATTCTACATTCTACAATCTACATGATATTATATATATCTACTCTCTACTATCTACTATCTATACCTATAGCTAATAGAGACTGCACTACATACATCTAACTTTTAGATTATATATTATATACTTCAAGTTTCCAGACTATTATACGTGTTCCTGATTTATAATGTACATCATGTTGCTCATATTCTTCATGCTAACAGCTAACATGTCTCCATCCGAACATTGCATTGACTTGCCAGAACAGAACAGAACAGAACAGAACAGAATAGAATGGAATCAGCTCAGTAGTCATCCTATGTTGATGAGACGAGAGAGACAGAGACAGAGAGTTTTTTATGCTCCTTGGTTCTTGTGACAGTGTAGAAAAAATATTGTGAGCGAGAGAGAGACATAGAGAGAGAGAAGGAGCCATGGAAAAAACCAGAGAAGCGAGTTGAGAAATGTGATAAGAAAATCGAGGAAATCGACTTGAATACCTTCTTGTGAAGGGTCTGCATATTTTCTCTACTTTATTATGCCTTATGCCTCTGTATTTTGTATTTTGTATTCTGTATTCTGTGTTTTGTGTTTTGTATTTTGTACTCTGGATCATGAACAGTTGATATCCCTAAATCTGTGTACTGTATTTTGGTATTTTGTAGTTTGTGTGCATTTAGTATTATGTGTTTCCTATAGGCGGTAAAAGAGTATTTATGGCAATACAATAGTAATGTCTAGTAGGTATTATGTATTATGTATTGTGCACGTACATATTTGTTTATTTATTTACTTATTTACTCTTCCTTATCTATTTATGTACACGTATACCCGCAATCACATTACGACATACTACATTCTACATCCTACATCCTATAGATCCTATGTGTACTGTGGAGAAAGGACGAGGCGGAGGAAGATAACATGGTGAATGTGGTGAATGGGGAAATTTGTTATTGAATACCTCCCAAGTGGAAATCCCTGTAATTTGGCATATTATCCAAAACCCACATTCTGCATCCTACATTCTAAATTTCAAATTTCAGTCCTTGTCCAAAATCTAAATCCAAGCAGCTTCTACATTCTACATTCTACACAATTTAATACAATCTCGCGGTTTTTATTTTTCCTTCCGTTCATTGGAACTTGGAACTTGGAACTTGGAACTCGATCGTTCTTGCGAAAGTGTTCCAAAGATTAAATTCTTTAGAGTGTGAAAATCACCAGGGAAATAATGCGATAATTCCTGCTCAATCTTTAAGTTTTTCTTAAGTCTTGTTTTAAAAATGTGTCTCTGGTGGCTAATGGCTAATGCATGCACACGATGTACCAATAAAAAATGTACTCACAAATAAATGTACTCTATAATGTACTCTTTATAAATTCATTTAATGGCAATTGAAAATAATTATACGTTTTATGAAAAAATTGGACGGTTCAAGGACAATCACAAATTAAAGGTTTTTTTGTATTTTTTATTTTTCTATTTTGTATTTAGAATTCAGAACCTGGGAAAATACAGTGGCAAAAATACCTCTGCATGGCCATGGTTAAAATAGCGAATGAAGAGAGTGTGTAGTGTGTAGTGTGTACAGATTGTATGTATTAGAAGTATGAATTTTGAGGTACGTATGTTTTACGCAGCTTGTATAGAATCTGCGATCTACAATCTACGCTGTTACGTTAGACTCCGAATCCAGAATCCAGAACGTGGCAGAACGATGGCAATTTTTTTTGGCAAAATTTGACAATCGGATGTGAAACTTTACGCTTGACGTGTGAAATAGTTTCATGTCCTTTTTACAACATTATGGACCATTTTGTACGTGTAGATTTAGTGGAGTTTTCATACCGTATATACATTACACATACATCTATCTCTATATACAAGTAGTTGTTATAGAAAAGGATGAGAAGTTGAGTTACACACATGTATCATGAATCATGATTCATGATTCATGATGTTTGAGACTGGAAACTGGAAATGAAAACTTTGTCATTTTCATGGGAGATTTTCACTTCCTCCAGTATTCATCCACTATCCAGAATCCATGCTCCATGCTCCATTTCTCATCATTCAATCCCTGGCCAATTCGAACTTCACTTCCTGTTCAACTATAATAATATAATATAATGTAGCATAAATACAATTGCATAGAATATAGAACGGCACAGAATAGACAAGAGTAGAATCTCTACAACCAAAAGAGTAAAGAGAGATTAACCTTTTTACCGGAAAATTGGAAAGTCAAACAAAGTAAAACTTTTCAACAACTCTTTGTAAATGTACAAACTATAATTTGCTACATATTATGATAACTCATAATATATTGTAGTAAATAGTAAATAGTAAATAGTACAAAGTCCACAGTTATAATATAACAAAATATATCCTGTGACCCTGTGATTGTGAATTGTGAATGTTTTGCTTGTGAAAAAAGGAAAAGTGAGAGTAAAATCAATAATAATGAACTGATGAAAGATGAAAAGGAAAGTTGTTTTAGATCTATTTCATCAGTCCACAGTCTATAGTCTACAGTCAACAAGGAATCGATTAAATGGAGCACCAAGCAACAGGCCATAAATCCCACAAGTATTACACGCAACAAAAAACAGATATTCATACTGCTCATGTTGCTCACATTTTTTTCTTGTCTCTCTCTTCTATCTCGTTGCTCTCACAGCAAAACTAGAAGTCATCTCCAATATTGAAGATTGGGGATTGACGGTAGACGGTAGTCATAAGATTTAAGACTTTTCTTTTTCATCTGTGTCTCAAGTTCTGCTACGATTTTGTCAAAATTATGGGCTAAAATCATTCTTTCTAATGATAATGATAATGAGTACCAGATACGGGATAATGTTGTAGAAATATCATGCGTGTGGTTTGTGTATTGTACATTATATAGTGTGTTTTTTGTGTGCATACTTGACATTGCACTGACAAGTGAGTAAATAGTAAATAATACGGAACACGGAATACCGGTAATATTTTTATTGTCCACGTAATATTTAACTGTGCTCTGTGCAATCATAATCATAGAATATTATACCGAGGATATACCAATTGCAAACATCAGAGATCATACACATGCTGACTATTTACTATTTACTATGTAAAGGTTAAAAACATAGACTTATATCTTACTTCACAGAGAAATTAAAAGTGGAAAGTACAGAGTACAGAGAAAGTAGGAGGTAGAAAGTAGAATGATGTTGGATTCTGGATGTAGGATGTTGGATTGTATGACAATGCAGAGCATGTACACAATGAGTTGGTTATTAGTTCAGATATGAGACACTTGACGGGAATACGAAATGTAAAATGTAGGTTGAGAGTTGAAATGACGAAGAATGTGGAGGTTCGATGGGATGTCGGATGCAAAATACATATTATGTAGATATATATATATATAGATGTATCTCATGTAATATCCAAGTTAAAATGAAAGGGATTAGGGATACATTATATATTACGTACTTGCATACAGAATGCATAATGCATATCGTTAACCTGCACAATGTATACAGTATGCACAAGTCACTAGTCACTAGTCACTAGACACTAGAAACTAGAAACTAGACATCAGACGACTAACGATGAGTAAAACTAAGTATTACTATAAGAGTAAAAGCAGGTGGTTTGAGTCCAATTTCTCATTTCCCATTTAGTAGTCAGACCTATCTCCTATCTATCTACCTACCAAGCAACTTTACTATTTTAGTCATCTCTTTCACTCTCTCTCTCTCCTTTTCTGCTCGTCCTCGTCCTAGTCCTAGGTATAGTCCTAGTCATCTCTTGACAGGAAAGAGACAAAGAGACAATAGAGAATGGGAGAGGAGCAGGAAGACAAACAGACAGCAGTCACAAAATGTAGTAAATTCAGAGTGAGAGAGGGAGAGAATGTGAAAATGTTCATAAGGATCCATGTCATCTCTTACACCACAGTTTTCCCTCTGCATTCTACATTCTACATGGTAGATGCATCTATGTGTGCTAACTAACAAAGTATTATATATTTTATATCAAAATGTTTTAACACGATGGATGGGATGGAGAAGAGATACTGATGTGCATATTGGATATTGTCATTGTACAATGTACATTCTGTACACATCATCCATCTTACATATATAGGTAATAGGTAGTGTCAAATAGACATTGGGATACGTGATATCGGATGCTACTTTCGACTAGAGAATACCAGAGAATGCCGTAGAATGTAGAATGTTATAGAGCAGACCAAAACCAAGACCAAGAGCAAGACCACGCAATAAGAGATACTTGATACTGAGCAATGCTGAGCAATGCTGAGCAATGCAAAGTGATGTCATGTGATGTGATGTGATACGCTAGGATGATAGGATGCTGGATGCTAGGATGTGGCATGCCACTGTAAGAATGACAAAATGAAGGAAATTATGTACGTAGAACAATAGAAAAAGTACTTTGTGATTAGTACAGCGGATATACGTGTATTGCATTCAATATTAAACTCTAATGTAATGTTAGTGCTGAAACAGCTCAAAAACTTTACAAACCTACAACAGTCAACATCCAACAATATATATTATAAGGCATATATATTAGACATCATTTCATACGCTCACTTTGTGCTCTGTACTCTGTACTCTAAATACTAAACACTAAACAGTGCACATACAAAATACAAAATACAAAACAAAGCCGTGAACAGTGAACAGACACAAGTACAAGTACAAGGAAAAAGAGTAAAGAGAAAACTTGTGAAATGCTTGGAAATGCTTTAACTCTCCGTTTTCTCATGTAATAAAGAGAAAATGAAAATACTCTGAGAGCTCGGAGAACAGAGTCGCTCCTTGTACTTTCTACTTTCTACTTTCTACCCATTGCAACAGCAACAGCAACCGACAACCGACAACCAGCACAGCAGTAGCTGAGAAAATTGGGCTTTGTCTATTTGTATTTGAGCAAGTTCCGCAAGTACACAGAACAAACACACACAGATATATATACCACACACGGACACTCGCTTGGTTCTCCATCTCCATCTCGATGCATTGCTGGTTGCTGGTCTCTCTTTCTCTATTTTATTTTCCACTTTCTTTCTTGCAGCGCCAGAGATGCACCACAACTATGGAGTATGGATTCTGGACTCTAGACTCTAGACTCTAGACTCTGGAGCTGGTAGAATCGGAATCGGGTTCTCTCTTCTCTCTTCCTTTTATACTTTATTCACTTGTTCCTCGTTTTGTCCATATGTCTATTGGTTGGACAGAGAGGGATTTTTCATATCTATCGTAATATCAAATACCAAATACCAAATACCGAGTGCAGAGGATAGAGAATAGAGTATAAAGCGTAGGTAATAGGTAGAAAGATAGATAGATAGATAGATAGATACAGAGAGATGGATGGACAGATACATGCATAAACATGTGTATATGTGTAAATATGCTACTTGTGCATATGTGTACAATGTACATTATAGAGGATATGTGCATGCTCAACTCAAGAGACAGGGAGAAAGAGAGTGAAAGTGCGACCACCTAATCGATTATTATGAAAGCATCAAGGCGTACTAGGCGTGCATTACCGTTCCCGTGTCTCTGCGAACCAGCCAACCTACAGCCTACCTCCTCCATCCTCCTCTCTTCACTCTCAGAACAATTTTCTCCTCATCTGCTCGATCTATCTCTCCCTCTCTCTCTCTCATTCTCAAGCCCCTCTTCTCTCTCCTCTCTTCTTCCTACCCCTTCAACTTCAACTTGTGTACATATATGTACTTGTGTAGCTCTCTTTCTTTTTTTACTCTCCGACGATACCCATAAGTACAAAATAATAAACGTGTGTAGTGTGTATACTGTATACATATCCCGAAAGAGACAGATAGATAGACTTTAATCGCTTTCTTTTCTTCAATTATTATCCTGCCCCCCTCCCCGTAAACTGTACACTGTACACTGTACACTGTACACTGTACATTGTACATTGTATCGTACATCATATAATAAAGTAAAATAAAACTCTTTCTCTTTTCTTTTGCAAATCTGCATCTGCATCTTACATACTGTCATTCACAAATCATGTACATGTATGTTTTATAGCATAATGTACGGAATTCGGACTATCAACTATCACCGTAAACCGTAAGCGTCATTTCTTTGTATTACAAATTGTAAATTATAAATCCCATCTTTCCTCAATGAATAGAAATAACTGCTCATCAAGTACGAAAATGATTAATTACAAAGAGAAAAAAAGACGCGTCTCTGGTTTCTACACAACATTAGCATTTAGCATGAAGAAATAATGTGCATGGTTGCATTGATATTCTACATAAGTGTATTTTCTAGATTACAAACAAACATGAAGTCGTGTGAGCATAACTTATATAACATACGAATTATAAAACAATTATTAACATGCATAATGTAGAATGTAGAATGTTGAATGTACAATGTACAGTTGACAGTTTACAGGATGTTCAATTTTTAATGAAAAACAAGTCAAGTATCCAAGGAAGTAGAGATTAGAGATGATGGTCAAATGAGACTGCAAATATCCGGAGAATTTGTGTGGGTGAGTGTTTAATGTTCTGGGTTCTGGATGTATAGTGTATAGTGTATAGCGTATAGTGTAGACTTTACAGATACTGAGGAACGGAACAATTCGAATGACTACTTTTAGTTAGGGTTATATAATATAGATTATAGAATATATATAGCGAAAAGTGGCAGAGATAGAGGGAGACAAAAAGAAGGGATGAGTTAAGAAAGCCAAGAAAGAAAAGACGAGGAAAAGATTCAGTTCTAACTTCTGAGCATGCACATGCAGAGTGGCACGCCAAACAAAAACTTTTTGTTTGCATTGTCTCTCTCTCTTTCCCTGCATGAATGAAGACGGTTGAAGCTACCACAACGAAGGAGTCGAAGAACAAGAAGACCAAGAAGAAGGAACTGCACCCGAACGATTTACATGTCTTAAATTCTCTGTATTTTCCGATCCGCTGTGATCCTTTGCTATAACTACTCCGTAATATTGTACATGTGTATCTATAATATGTATTAATTTAACAACATCTTCTGCTGCTGGCTTTTATCTTTTATGATATGGTTATGAGAAGGACTTTAATGTCAATTCAAGGTTCTGAGTCAAGTTCAATTTTCTTTTCATTTATACGTATAGGTACGTACGTCGTTTACAGTCTGAAAATGAAACTATATCATGTCGACCATTAGATTACATTAGAGAATAGAGAATACAGAATCTTATAGGATACGGAATTAGTCAGATGCTAGATGGTTACAGATGCGTTTCTGATTTTTGAATCTCTGTTTGCTTGATGATCCCTAATTTCATTTCATGAATATTTGATATCTCTTGTACTGGATATTACGGAGAGAGAATCCTCAGAAATTCCCAGAATCCTTTATCTTTGTTTCTCCAACCAAAACTGTCACTGCATAATACTATTCAATTTACAATGTACAATGTTACGTTCTAAGTTAATGTAGAAAATAATTATTAATAAAACACAGGCATATGTCATAATATGCAAATAAACTGTAGTAAGTATGTAGCAGAATATTGAAATTTCATATATCAAATAAAACTTTTCTTTATTTCATTTTGGATTTCAATCAGCATTACTATTAATAATAATATTTGCTATTATTATTCAGTATGCAGTGTATCTTTTAAATCTTAATGTATTGTCATTTTTAAACTTAACAAAATAATTGTCTGATAATATATGTATACTAATGTTCTAGTATCTAGTATTTTTTAACTAATGATAATTTTGAGTGATTTGACTTTTTAAATAACCTTATTTACTGTACATTTTAACCTAATTCTAATTATATTTACATATTAACAGCAAAGCAGCCCACAACAGGACTTAGGTAAAACCATGGTATTTACATTAAGTATTAGAGACTGCAGTTAAAAGTGTCTTAAATGGGCATTTAAGTGAAAACCCCGTCAATTGTAATTGTATATTATAATAATTTATTATTGTATTACATAATGACAAAATATTAATAATTTATTGTATTACGTAATGATAAAATATTAATAAAGTATTATCATTTCTAAAATTTTTTTACATTATATAGAAGTGCACTCATTTAACATATGTTCATGACTCCCTATAATCTGATGTTTTTTTATCATTTGGATTTATAATACTTGAGAATTGAGAATGTTCATTGGTCATGCATACTGAAATTTTTCGACAGCTTTCTTTTATTTCCTTTGATCTTTGATCACACATTTTACATTTTACGACTTAGTTTTTTTTTTGTACTTTTACATTCTGATACTAATAATAAAAACTACAGTAGAATTTTGTCCCCTGTGTAAGCATTGTAATAGCTTTGAAACATAAGATACAAAAACATATCATTTATTTACCTTTACCTATACATGCATACATTATGCCAACTGAATTTCATTTAGATACACACTCAACAGTTTTTTACACTTTCAAATAGAAAGCTCTCCCTTTGCACAACCAGTTTATTGCAAAGAAACGATTTTGGCAGACGATTCATAACTTTTACGCTATTTAGTAGTACAGTATATTTTTTCTATAAATACTTATAAAAGTAGCTATACATTAGAAACTATCTAAACCTTAGAAAATACAGCATATTTTAATTCCAATGGAATACAAGTGAATGTTATACTGTACAGTTTGCGTGTATATGTATAATGTATGTAATTGATATATATATGCATGTTTCCTCATTTTCGTGCCCATCCTCATTAAAGGTAGATTCCCGGCATACGTTTTCACTCCATGCACTCAACAGTACACATTGCATTGCATACGTAGAGAAAGAACGAACGAAAGGAACTTCCTCTGTAGAGTCAATAGTAGTAAAAAAGAAGGCTTAAACTTCGTAAATTTTATTAATTGAATTTAGCTTTTCTAAGAGAGTATTCAATGAAGATAGGGAGGAGACAGTAGGCGGAAGTTTCGATGAAATTAAAGTTTTCACTTAGACAAGAACTGAGAGAGAGGAAGTAGGAAGCATTTTTTTAGAGAATGTTGGAGAGAGCCGAAATGTTCTTTCTCTCTCCATGTAGATGTATAAAGCTTTTAGAAAAAAAACTTATCCATTGAGAGAAAGGAGTAGATAGTTGTACAGTTGTACTGTAGTAGTATCTATTATATAAGTAGGAATAAGAAAAACTCATGCTTTCTCTTTTTTACTTTTGTTTTCGCAAAGCACAAAGACTTTGTATTATGGTTGGATTCATTCTTACTTCTTAGTTTGTACTTTTGAACACGCACACTAAAACTAACCATTTCCTTTCTATCATAAATCACGCCATTAAAGTTGGTACTTTTCACTCTCGGTCTTCAGTACAAATTAACTCCCGTGACTTCCTCCTCATTGTAAACGACTGGAGACGGAGGAAATACACAAAACATATTTACAATATATTATAGTAATAACACAATGTATTTTTTATAGTAAAATGTAAAATATATACAGATCAAATGCACTTGTAATGTAACAAAAAACACTACTAATAGTAAAACTAACAATAAAATAATAAAGAATAGATGCTATTGTATTATTCCTCCAATATTGTGTTCATGCGGTACCTCTTTATTATTTATTATTATCATTTGTCTTCACATACTCAATTTCGATAGTACTAATAACAATACTAATAATAATAGAAATAATAACAGTAAAATATATAGACGATGATCTATTATAAGTTATAACCAAAATTGTATAATCTCTAGTATAGTCAAATAAGAATAAATAATTGACATAGTTAAAAGCTAAATCAACAACCATCGCTGTTTTTTATGAATATATATATTTCCCTTAAATATAACATATTTTTGTAGATAAATATGTTGTACATAAAATATTTATGTACCTGTATACTATATTATATGTACGTTTACTATAGACCGATGATGTTTAATCTTTAATATTACATTGCAGATACTACGAGTATCCGGAAAGTGTGCGACAAGCACAAAAACTACAATATATATTACATGTTATATTATAATATACAACTAAATTGTATAAACTTAAAATGCCAACACATTTGTTGTATAGGTATTGCAATTACTTGTTTGTAGATTATATTATACCTAAATTTGTGTTGAGAAAGGCTGCAAAATTATATCTAAATATTGTTATATTATACTATATACTTATTTTTGTACATAAAAATAAATGACAAAATACTTCACTCTACACTCCAGATATAACAGTGTAATAATTGAGTAACAAATAAATATTGTATTCTCGGGCTCCAATATTATGTATTACGATTTAAATAATATGTTTTATACTATGCTTAAAAGCTTAAACACTTTATCAATATACTAAAATGAGCAGTATAACTGCTAAATTTTGTACAAAGATACCGATAAAATATTATATATTATGTATTAAGTAAACTGTATGTGAAATAATCGTAGCATAATACTATCCGTATAGCTAAAAATAGGCTTTTATCATACACATACGTTACCGAATATCATGTTGTATTTTCATTAAAATATTATAGTACTATTTGCCTCGCAAAATAAAATGAAATAAATGGAGATATAATATATATTTCACTTGAGGATTGTCGATCAAACGTTACAAAGTTATTATATATACCAAATGTGTTGAATTCCGTTTTAATCATTTTGGAATACGATAAATCTGTTAATCAATAACATAATATTAACAACGACTAAAGCAGAGTATAGTATTATATAATAACAACCATTAATCATTATTCATGTTGTCATTGTAGTACAAAAAAAAATTAAACATGATTTATGATTGTAAGTACTGAATGTCCTCCTTTCTTACAAAAGGGATAAAATTAATCGTATTTCCAAATACAATAATATCAATCTCCCCATTTGAAATACGAAATAATAAATACTTGTATTGTGTATTACAGAAATACAATAACCACAACAGCAACCAAAAGATACTTTTGTTATCATAATATTAAAACAATAATTATTGTTTCCCTTCTATTTTGCCTCTTCATTACAAACACACTGTAAATAAATAATGTTTCACCTGATCATGACTGCCAACGTCTGACATGAATGGAAAGAGTGAAACATGCACATCATAATGAATATCAAAATTTGCATCTAAAAACTTCTATGTGTATATATGTAATGATACAAAATACTAGATAATTTTTTTTTTTGATTTCTATAGAGTCAAAACTTTACGTAGTATTCAAATTTTTGTCCATATATTACTTGCTTATTATTGGTTATGGTTTCCTAAATTGATATCTTTGGATAAAATCCAACAGGTATTCCAAAGTAACTGGGTTCTTGATAGTTGACCACACAGCTATTTACCAAAAGGATAATATTTTTAATACAAATTATAATTGATTTATTATTCATAGTGTCTAAGAAAATGAACAAAAGTTAATTGATTGCTATTCAGTTTTCAAATTCAAGTTAACTATTTAAATGCTATTTACATAAAACACAACACAAGAAAAGATTTTATGTCTAGTACCTTCAGCAGTTGAAAAAGCATTGGGAAATGACTTGTCTACTCGTTCTCTGAGGAAAATCCAACCACTTCCATCCCAACGGCATTCAACAATTTTTCCTTCTAATTTGGCCACCTCTTTAGTTACTTTTTTGAGTCGTCCGAAAGGCTGTTGTTGTATCCCTGAACGGTTCGCTTGCTTAGGTTGACCAACATAAAGATCACCCAATTTTGTTGGTAATAATCTTTAAAAAAAGACACGTTGAAAATAATTCTAATGATGTACTTTATGTTTTGTTCGTCATACTTCATACACGTACACTTACAAAACACGTAATTAAAGATCCAAAAGGGTATACAGTTAAAAAAAACAATTAGGGTATACAGTTTGTAAATTTTAAAAACAATTAGGAAAACTTACCCTTCTCCGGATTGAACAGATATTTGAAGTCTAAAATCAATAGTATTGAGTTCTGGTGGTTTCCATTTTAGTACATTATCACAACGTCCTGGAGTATATGGCTATTGTATTTTAAAAACAAATATTATTATAATAATATTATTCTCGTCTAAAGCCCTATCCACATAACAAGCGACAAGCAGTTAATTCTACAGCGACAGCGACAAATTTCAAAAAATAATGTTTAATGAATAGATTCAAAATTTCAG
>JAQGBH010002567.1:0-23789 GCA_034698265.1 Sminthurinus aureus
CCAGAATCCACAAAAATGGGAAAATTTCACATTTTATTGATACATGTGGCGGGGTCCGGGGCAAAGTATTTTTGTGCCGAAAATCAAGTTTTTAAAATTTCTGGTTCAACCACGATCCAGGATTTTTCATTTTTGCAGTTTTGTAAACAAAATTGACTACTATTGCATTTTTTGAGAGAAGTATGAGTTTGATCGGGGTTTATCAAAAGGAAAAGTAGTTGGTGGTGGTTTGAATTTACTAATTTCTTTTTATCCGGTAGAAAAATGTTGATATTTGGTTGGGAAATGGACAAAAACGTTTTTGAGAGTTGAAGCAAACACAGACATTATTCACTCAATGGAAAAATCTGTTGCTATGGGAATTCGTAACTAAAGAAAAAATGGGAGTTTATGTTATTTCATTTCATTTTATTTTTTCCCGCTCCGGCTGCCAGTTCATCAGATTCGGATTCGGGTTCGGATTTCCCAAGACTAAAGGGATCTGTGATTTTTCACATTATTTGAGGACGAGAACGGACACATTTGGATTTGCTCTATGAAAAAGACGCGCGAAAACTCGTCTACGACAAAATTGTTTAGTTTTTATCCTCATAAACTTCAGCAAGTTCTTTGTTCTGCAATTACTTAAATATGATCCCATTTGCTTAAAAAACTTTAAATTAATGTGTGCCGCATGCGACTTTTGGATTTTTAGCCATTTATTTTTGAAAATTTTATACAACTGCAAACTATTAGAAATTAAAAATTCATGATTCAAAGTAATTTATTTAAAACCAAAACCAAATGTTGAAAAGTAGAATGGTGATTGAGACAGCTTGCTGACTAAGTTTAATTTCCTTTTGCCCCCTGCGTCCACTCATTTCCAATTCCTGACCGTCTGTGGTTTAAAATTAGTTAATTTATTAATACAACCGCATTTTTCGTTGAATCAACTTATCAAAACTTTGCGAACATGTTCAATGTTCAATGTTCAAGGTTCAAGGAAATTGAGTCAAGTTATTAAGAAACAGGAATAAGTAGAATTAGAACAAACGGAAAACCTCACTCTTTTCTAGTAATCTAGTGTTCTAGTGGAACAGAAAACAAAACAGAAAACGGAAACCAGAAACAAGTGAAATTTACAGCAAAAAAAAGTTTTAGTATAAAAGTCCCAGAAATTTTCCTCCAGTATTTTTTAGTTGTGTTGCCTTTTGAAATTCAAAATTGCTGGAAAATGTTCTCTCGTCTTCCTCTGGTTACTGGACTGCTCCTGGTTTTTTACACGGAAAACTCCATCTCACAGTCAAACAATCGGCACTGGTACACAAAAAACAACAATCTTTACACTGCACCTCAGTTTCCACGCCAGTTTCAGCTGCAACCGCCCAGGGGTAAAATATCCATTTATCCTTTCAAGTTAACTGTTGTCCTTTTTTTCATTGCAATTGTTCTTTTAAAAAATGTTGAATATTCAAGTGTTTCCCTGTTTGTTATTTTGCTTCTTGTTTGTCGTAGGACAAGTACAAGAATGAGTGGTGGAACCACCCTGCCATCACCATAGAAACCAAAAAAGCTGCAAGGCTGGGTATCGTTGTACATGGATTAGTCGGAGCAGGTCGTGTGGAGAGAGCAGGATGATTCAGAGAACAGCTGTACGCGGATCAGCAACCAGATTCTGGTCACGTCAAAATACATTGTAATTCAAATCGTCATGTACGTTAGAGAGCAGAAATCGGAATATCGCCACAGAAAAAACCTTTTTGCTGACGGATTATCGAATTCAAATACAAACAGAAACAGAAACAACACTTGCGAATAAACATGAATATTTAGCATTAATTCCACCATCTGTAATTTTATGTTTTACTCACACATTGTTGATAAATTTTCAATAAAAAAGCATGGCGATGCTAGTAAAATCAAATTCTCTTACTCAAAGAAATTGTGCACATTTATTCAGTAGTAAAGACAAAAGACATTGGATAATGGACAGGTTAGTTGCGGTATTTTGCCAATAAATCAATAAATAACAAGATGTGATTTGCTAAGAATTTGAGCTAATGATTTTGTTGTGAAAATTAAGGGTTGCATTTATTTTTCAGGTTGAACATTGTCTTTGAACTGTCCTTTGTAGTTGCCCGGAGGGGAGTAAAGACAAGATGTATAATACAAGCTGCCCGATTTTACACAGCCACATCCAACCTGAGTACTGCTTTTCCAAACAACTTGTGTAAAATGTCCGGTCTTCGAATCGAATACAGGATTGTTGTAGTTGTAGTCTTTTTTCTCGGCATACCAGCCAGCTATAGCAGCTGTAACTGCATCTTGAGTCGAAGTCTTGGAATTATAGGAAAGATTCTCTCCCAAACCATTTCTAAAATTGCATCAAAAAATTGGTAAAACGTTCAACTTTAAACCCAAGCTCTCTTCTTTTCTTACATGTGCTCACAAGCACTTAATTGCAAAAGTCGTAAAGATATTCTAGATTCTAAAGATTCTATTGCTTTTTTTTACTACTACTGTTTTTGCATTACGCTTCTGGACAATCATGCTTCAAACTGCCTCGATCTGCATTACGTTGGGCACATTTTAAGGCCTTGGCATTCAGCTAAAAATGTAGGAAAAGGTAATAAATTAGAACTTTAGCAATGTAAAAACGATATTTTAATACTATGATGGTTTGAACTTGTAAAAAATGAGCCAGATGATGAACGGCGCCAAACAGTGTCATAGAATTTGCTACATCAATGTTATAGCGTTGCTATAGCAATGTTATAGCGTTGCTATAGCAATGTTGTATCGTTGCTATAGCAATGGTATAGCAATGTTATATCGTTGCTATAGCAATGGTATAGCGTTTCTATAGCAATGTTATAGCGTTGCTATAGCAATGTTATAGCGTTGCTATAGCAATGTTATAGCGTTGCTATAGCAATGTTATAGCACATTCTGTTACACTATGCGGCGCCAGTCATCATCTGACTGATTTTTATACAAGTTTCAACTCTCATATAAAAAATACGTATGTAAATGACAGGCTCAATTTGTTAACTTGTGAGTAAAAAATTAAGCACCAACATCATTTGAGATAACTAGTGGACCAGTATTCTTGTGCTTATTTCGAACTTCATTATGAGCTTTGAGTGCTGCTGCCGCGTATTCTATCAAAAAAATACAAATACAAAAGTTTTAGAGTTACTCAACTTCAAAATTTTACTCTTACCATGGAAAATGGAAATATACCGTTACGAATAAATATTATTGTTATGAAAATACATTCCATACCTTGTGCAAAAACTGTAGTCAAGGCTAGTGACATAAGTACAACGACAAAGGCTAATTTGGATGCCATTTTATAATAAGCAGTGCTAAGCAGTCAGTTCGGTTCAGTTTACAAAAATTCCAGAAAATGTAATGATCAAACAAAATTCTCCAGTTTTTATAGCGATCCATCGCATTAGGTCAAATATCGTTTGTCCTTGTATTTTTACCATTATTTGTCTGCGGCGTACCGAACATTTTCAATATCTATAAAAATGTCCAAGAGTTGGGGAAAAGCCAGGTTGAAACCGTTTTTGCCATCTGGTAATAAATGAATTGGAATTCGTGAAACATAAAAAGTCCTTGTTTGTCTATGGATTATTAGTGGAAAAATAAAAATGGAGTAACTTGCATTAAATTAAAGTGTGAAAGTTATTTACACGTGTTAAACATTATTAAACAGATAAATGAAATGATACAAACATGGAAAATGGAAACAAACATTCATAACATGTCCTAATATCTAGTATCTAGATTAAAGCGTGGATTAAAAAAGGAGATAATAGATACGCAGCATAATCATTAGGCCGTTCCGCTCCGCCGCAGAATTAGTGTGCCATTTAAACAGCATCACTTTGGTTTTGCGAGTGGCACTGAAGTGGAGAAAAAAAGGAATTTATTGACGAGTACATAAAAGTTTTGATTCCAAGTTGATGGATCACAGAGGATTTGAAGCAAGGACAAAAATTGTTATTTGTTGTGAGTTGATGGTTTTTAAATACACACAAATGACACTGAAATTAAACAAACATTTTGCCCTAATTATGAATGAATCATCAATATTTGAGGTAGGATTATCCCGGGGGAATTGTGGTGTATTTGTGAGAATCTTGACCTTCAGCATTGCATATGTAAAACAGATTAAAATTGACCCACTTCTTTAGCTATGCCATGTTTGCACATTTTGAATTTCTGAAAGAAAATATTGAAACCCTTTGAGTTGTTTGCATAAAGAATTGAAATTACTTGAATTTTGAATGTGAAATGGGTTCGATAAAAAACATATTCATTTTATTCCTTCCAGGCTTTTAATTTCAAAGTTGGTATCCTTTATTGATTAAAAAATGTGTAAGTGGTCAAGAAGTTGGCTTGTGCTTTTGTCCTTTCACGCACTCGCCTATTCAATGTCATTTATACAGTGCGCAAAGTGCATATAAATTTACTCTGCTTGATACTATTTTTCATAGCATCAAATGTAAATGTAAATGTTTGCATCGAGCATCGAGCATTGAGCATTGAGGAGCTATCGATAATGATTTTCTGCAGTAAATTCTCTGAAACAAAGTCATTAACAGATAAAACTTATCGGCGAATGAACGATGACTCTGTTTGTGATTCTCAGAAAAATCGTAAGTAACGACTCTAAAATTATACGTTGAAGATGCTGATGCACGAACGCAAGTTCACACATGAACAACATTTGAGATTTCAGATTTGAGTGTACAACTTGAATTTATTATTTTCAGTCGTCCGGTGGAAATCCGAGTGTAAAGTGTCAACTTGCTTTCTCCAGCTAAAACAATCAATAGGAAAAATGAAGGTAAATTCCCTTTAGTTCATGAATCATGTATAAAATATTTGGTATTCAAATGGAACAGAATTTATCCTCTTCTTTTCACTTTTCAGACCCTTGTGATCAATTTGATGTGGATTTGCTGTGGATTTTCATCCGTGTTTTCGGTTCCTTTGGAAACTTCAAAAAGAGGAGAGCGTCAACGCAGGTCAGCAGTCGGACACATCGACAACTACTACACGAATTCACTTTACAATTCTGGCGGAGGATCGGAAAGAACACCGGGACACGGAGCCATCAGAAGCATTGACAATTACGTAGGCGGAGCGGATATTCCACGTCCTCTGTGTTCAAATGATGCGGATTTCAGTTCTGGTTCTAGTTTTGGATCTGGGTCTTCTCCCGGTTTGGTCAACTATTTCTCTACAAGTGACCACGAAAATCCTGTGGCCACCTTCGTCCCGCACAAATACATGTACGCGGGCTGGAAACTCATTCCAAATGGTTTTTGGGACTCGGATGATGAAACTGAAGCTCGCTGGAGGAACAAAGTTGAGCACTGGAATTCCAAAACTGGAGCATCTTCTCCTGGAATCGTCAACTACTATGACTAATTTTTCATGTGTGTTTTTTTAAGCAATATTTTTTAAGTAATATTTTGCTTCTGTTTCTGTAAAAGTATTCAAATTTGATTTGCAATGAAATAAAACATGATGGGTTTGCTGTTATTATAAAATTGGCCTGTGAGCATTTTTATATTTTTTGTTGCATGTTTACAAGTATAAAAGCTAAACGTTTTGGATTTCCGGGAATTTTGCACTTTGAATGTTTTTAAGCATGAGCGTTTCTTATGCATTTCTTTTGAAAACGGCTCCTTCACATGAAAAGACAGAGGCAAAATATTTTTAGTCTCTTTCGGTTCATTTACGACTTAATTCTCATTTGGTTGTGACGGCGACGTACCTTGAACTTTTATGCGCATTAAATTTGCACAACTTATTGGAAATATGTGACTTGCATCTGAGGTTTCAAGTTTTTTGCTTGCACAAACGGTCAATTTGCGTTTAAACTTAAAACACTAAATTCTTAACAGAAAGTTTGTGTGATGCCGTTGACTTTTATACAACTTTAATGTATTTGTAATCAAATTAGTTATTATTTTAACTTCAACATCAACATCAACACAATGAATCAATCCATCTTCATTCTTATTATATTAGACGCGGCTTGGTTCTGCACGGTGCTTCCGTTTTGTCCGTAGATTAAATTACATGCTTCAATGTAATGAGTTAATGAGTTGAATTCATGTCAACTTTTCACTTGTGTCATTTTCTGTTTTCAACCAAAGTCCATTAATGACTAATTAACAGTGAATCGAATAATGTCTAATGCGAGACGTCGTCCACATGCGACTGAGAACGTAATCAGTAAACAATAAACAGGGATTCTGAAAATCCTGCTCGTAGACAAAACATATTTTTGAATTGAATAAAAGTTGAGGATAAAACACAAACAACGGAAAATGAACAATTATAACAAAATTCTACAAATAGCTTAGCATTGAACATGATAAAATGAATCGTCTCTGATATCACTAAACGCTAATTGTCTCTGCCTCTGCTTTCGGGCAGATGGACAACGGTTTTCCAATCTACAAGCTCATACACAAAACACAAAACAGCTCATTTAGCTACTGACGACTCAAGATTATCTATCTTCCTTGGTCCTCGATTCTCGAATCAAAATGATAGTTGGATTTAACATCCATAATTATTTCTAACTAAAAATAAGATAGAAACTCAGAGCAAAAGAGAGAGACAAATTTCTGATTCCTAGGAAAGCCAGCAGTTAAAATTCAATTAACTGGTTGTGGGAAGTGGACGTCAATACGTTGATAATTTACACAGCGCTTTCGTCTCATGTGCATTTCTTGTGGTATAAAAGCAAAAACCCGAGTAGAGAAAGTCACATTTACTTATTTTGACATCAGGTTTACATCACATTTACTCTCAATTCACAAGTCACAAGTCAGTTCAATCCGACGGATCAACTTTTGCATTTACCTTGACTTCAAAAATCAAAAGACATTTTGCATTTCACAGAAATAACAAACTTGTCAACGTCAGCACAACAGAATCTCAACCTCCTTGCAAATACTTGCACACGATGAAGGTAAATTTTGTTTCCTCATTTTGGACATTGAACTTTTACATTGCATTAAAAAAATGGATTGGATTTTGACAACGTTTTTGTAAAATTATTTTCAGTTGCTCCTTGTGGTTGCTGTGATTTGTGGACTGATGCTTGACGGGGTTTTTGGTGGAGACGGAGTGATCAAGGAGGAAAAGAGACAAATTTGCACCTATTCACATGGACAACTCGTCGGTAAACTTGGCAATGGAGCGGGTTGCGGTCTCATCAATAATTATGGTCGGGATAAACGATACATTGGTCACGTTGGCAAGATCGAGGCCGGAATCGTCAATAACTTTGCCCATGGAATGCCGGAATTTAGAAAACGCGACATTGAAAGTCCCGAAATTCCTACTCCTTGGGAACGGACTGCACGAGAGGCAATTGGTCACATTGACCATCTTGCCAGGTTTAGCACGAAAAGAGAAACCCCAGTGAGAAATCCGATGGATGATGCAGCCGAAGAACGGGAGCGGAGAAGTGCGGTGGCGCAGGTCGGAACCTGGAACTCAAGAATCACAAATAACTACGGACGTGATAGAAGAAGTGCGGTGGGTCAAGTTGGAAATTGGAACTCGAGAATCACTAATAACTACGGGCGCGAGTAAACGGTTAAAAATAGAAAAATAAGGATGGATTGAGGATTGTGTTTTGCATTTTTCCATAAAAAATGTTCTGTATGAAATACGCAAGTATAGTATTATCAAACGTTTTATCATTTTCACACTAAATCGAATGGTTTTAGGTTTTAATTCAAGGTGTAAAAATTGAAATGTTGTTTTTTATATTGTAGTCAAATAATAAACAAAATAGAATCAAGACATATTAAAAGAGTGTTAGAATTTTGAATAAATAGATGTGCGATGACCAATGACAAAGAATTTTTTTGGCTATGAGTAAAAAAGATATATTTATTGAAAAGTTGGCATTTGTTTTAGAAAAAACGTAGAAATTATAAAAATTATGAAAATATGGTAATTTACGTTTTTACAATTTGTATATAACAGTGAATAACGATTTGGATTTGAAGAAATGCATAAATAATAAATAGTAAAAGCAACAAAAAATCATTGGAAAAACTGGCGGCTCTTTTGGCAGAGTTGGGCAAGTCCTCGTCGATAATGTTTGGCAGTTCCTATGTAGACAAAAAAACTTAGGGCAGAGCTTGAAAGTTCCAGCATTCGAAAGAATGTTCGAATCCAGATGGCACATTCGTAGGAATACACTTTCCCATAGATGGAGCGCAAAATGAGAAAAATTACATGAGGAACTTCCGTTACAAGGAAAATTAAGAGGATCACAATTACCATCACAGTTATTCGATTTGACGGCTCCTGAGCTTTCTGACAGCTCTGACGCTGACTTTGGTTTTGACTATGGCTATTTTGACTTTTATGCTGACTTTGACTTGGACTGTTGATTTGAGCACCCTTCACCACATTTTGCATCCTTTTGGCTTTGGTTTCGTCATCTTGACAAATGTCTTTTGCAGAGCTTTCCGAGATTGTAAACACAGAGGATAGGGATATTTTACTCGCTGATTGTTTTACCACCCGGGTACTTTTTCCAAACAGTTTTTGTCTGTTCCTATTGCTTTTTGTCAAAGACAGGAGCAGCCCGATTGTGGCGACCAGAAGTAGCAAACACGGAACTAATTTGACCAAAAACCTACGAAAAGAGACGCAAAAACCAATGAACAAAAACAAGAAAACATGATAAAAATTTACAGCTTGTTTTTTCTCCTCGATTCGCATGGCCTGAAAATGAAAATTTCTTGATCTTTGAAAATTGAAAATTGTGTTTGTGCTTTTACTCACGCGTTAAAAATGCTGTAAATCACACTCCCTCGTTCGCTCAGTACCAATTTGTAAAGTGGCGGGTTTTGGCCTGCACCGGTTTGGTTCAAAGATTCTGGTCCAAGGTCAAAAGCTTCAGGACAATATTGTTTCAGGATTGAAATGGCAGAATTGTTGAATTTGAGAACTAGATTCAGTAAATTGTCTTCTTGTTTGTCATCGCTATCGCCAACGCCATCTTGCGACTTATAGCTGCTATTTCGCATACTGAGACTTGTATTCAATAGAGCTGAATTTGAAATCAGATTCAGGTTTCGGTTAGAAGAAAGATCTGAAACGGGCTGAATTGTACCAAACAACAAAACAGGACTGGCGATAAAAGTAGCCCAAATAATAGCCAAAATAGCGACCCTTTTAGCCATTTGGTTCGTCAGCCATATTTTTGACCTGAATGGCTCTAAAACTCCAACCCACCGCCAGAAGGCAGCACAGAGCGTGAGGTGGATTGTCCATGAGTGAAAAGTCTGCAAATTTTATGGAATAAAAAAATTATTACACGGCAACCAAAATTCGCAATTCGCAACAGAATTCGCAACAGATGGCGTTTACTCAAAAACATCCCATGTTAAAAATTGATGTTCTTTGTGCTTACGTGAAGAAGAAAAGCCTTGACAAAGTACAAGATGAGCGTCTTTTGAGTATTCGGCCTGTAAATTTGGCCATATTTTCCATGAAACTTTGAGGACGAGATATTAAAGGTGAAATGTTGAAGGCAAAAAAGAAGATCCGCAACTGCAAGAGCTAGCAAAATCCTCAACAGTGGAATTTTTCTCATTTGTTTTTGGGAAAAGACGAGAATGTTGACTATATTCGTAACTATTCCAACTGCAGCGATGGTCATGGACAAATACAAGTCTATTTTGATGTTGTACAAGAGCCAAAAACTTCGGAATTCGTCTCCACAATAAACAGAGGAATTTGTGTAGAACAAAACGTTTTCAAATAAACTTGCGTTGAATGTGAAATTGCCCGGCATTTTTGTAACTTTTTGTGTTCCTTGAATTTTAGACAGAGGATAAATGAAAAACTTAAAACCACGGAAATGACTAAAATGACTGTATTAAAAATTTTAATACAGTCATTTTAGTCATTTCCGTGGTTTTAATTTAAAATGTTGCAAAGTGTATAATTTTCTTTACTGTCAACTCTGCCGTCCGTCGCGTCTAGTGTCTAATGTCTAGTGTCTAGTGTGTGCCATGTAAAGATGTAGGAAAACCCAAACAGCAACTTTGAAGCTCCTGCAAATGCAAAAGGAATTCAAGCTGAGTGACTAAATTGTATTCTGGGAATTTGAACAAAGTGGAGTTTTGAATCTGTGCAACTTTGATTGTAACTACAATTTGTATTCTGGACTCTGGACTCTGGAATAATTATTTAGATCCACAACCATACAAAATACAAAATACAATGGAAAGGAATGGATAGTGGGATGAAAAACTGGTTTGTAAACGTATTACGCAATAGCTGTTTCCAATTCCCAACAACTGCACTTTTAAGTATTTACATGCACATTGTACATTGTACATGCATATTTACAATTGAGGCGTATTGAGTACCTTTGCATTGTAAATAATTCTGTGGGCGCTCGTTTTATTCCCAGTCTCAACTGAGTATTTTAAGAATTCTTCGACACGTACAAGTTGAGGATAAAAAAAGTTACCCAAAGGTTTTACAAATGGATTTTGTGAGATTTGCTCTTGTTTTATATGCAAAAACTGCTTCTTGACATGAAACAAATGGCAAAACATTTTTACTGCAACTGAAACTGTTTCTTCTGTTAATTCACGCGACAATTTGATTTGGTTTTGATTCTCACAAAGACACAATTTTAAAGTTTATATACATAATTCATTGAGATTAAAAAAATAAAATTAAAAATTGAAAATTTATCATTCGCACCTTTTTTCGAAAACTTTTCGAGTCGGATCTCAAATCTCAAATCTCACATACTTTGAGCATCGATCGTAACTACATTCACATACATCATCCATTGAAAATGAGTAGAGCGATATGAATAAATTTATTTTTTGTGATTACTGATTACACAAAAACGTTGTACACAGAAAGTTGCGTAAAAATATGGAGAAAATTAATGTCCAGTTTCAATTCTTTGGACATGCTGAATCTGAATCTACTGTCAGTACATAGGTAGTCACACGGAGTTTATTTTAACGTCAACACAAAGCTTCAGATCTGATTAGACATTAGACGCTACACGCGACTTGCTTCCGAATGGTGCCCTTGTTTTGTCCGAATGTCGGAAGATTGAACTAAATGTTTGAATCTAATGAGTTGAATTCATATTAATTTTTCATTCGTGACATTTATCATTTTTAACCAAAATTCATTAACAACTAATTAACAGCGATTTGAATACTACGAGAAGCCATGCACAATCTACATGCGACTGAGAACGTAAACCAGGACTCTGAAAATTCTGCTCGTAGACCGGATAAAATTCAGGATAAAACACAGACAACGGACAGCACAACTGTCACGAAATTCTAAACAAGCGTTTTCATTGTCAACAAATAGCTGAACCTTGAACAATGAACACGAAAAACAGAATCGACTAAAAGTCGTCGTCTCTGATATCACATTAAACGTTAATTGCAGTTGGTTCTGGTTTCGTGCGTGTACAGTGAACAGTGAACAGACAGAGAATAAACTCCAATCTACAAAAAACAAGTCATTTAGCCATATCTTCATCCATCTCCGAATTAAAATGGTAAACAAAGTGGAGTCGCCGTTTGATACCACGTTTACGCCCAGTCTATTTTATATGGCGTCCGTTTTTATTTCTGACTAAGAAAAAGATAGACACTCAGAATGAAAACGTGAGACAAATTTTTGAGACGTAGAAAATAAAAATACCTGAAATTAAAATACAATTAACTGGTTGTGGAGTACTGCACGTTGACAAAGCATTTTTGTCTCGTCTGCTTTTCTAATGCTATAAAAGCAAAATCTCGAGGAGAAAAATTCACATTCATTCATTTTCAATTCACAAGTCACAAGTCAATTTAATTGGACAGATCAAACTTGACATTTGAACTCTGTTCTTTTTTATTCTCTCTCTGTGTTTAAAAATGAATTCCAAACTCTTCATCTTTTTCTTGGTAATTTTGTGTGCTGAGTCACTGAACGCACAAAGACTGAAGCGGGCTGAAACCTTGATTTTTAATGGAGTTTTACGGCCGCTGAGAAATTTAGTGCAAGAAATCACTTCTCGGTCAGTTCGAAATGTTGATTCGAGTGTTTATCCACCCGAAACATTTTTGTCCACGGTAAACTACACACATTTTTATAGTGAAAATTGTTTTGATATTTTTTGAACAAGAAACAGATAAAAAATTCATTTTTCTCCACAGCCGGAAATAATTCGTTTCCATGGTTACCCGGTGGAAGAGCACAAAGTGGAGACAAAAGACGGATACATCATTTCAATATTTCGGATAATTAACACACAAAATCATGCGGAAGACGATGAAAATGAGCTGCAAAAGAATGAGTCAACAGTCAAACGGGAGCCGGTTTTGATTCAGCATGGACTTGCTTGCAGTTCTGATGATTTTCTTTAACTAAATCCCAAAGACATTTTACGTACGCTCAAAAATATTCTGATTTGTGAATATTTTATTTTTTGTGCATAACCATTAGTTTGACTTACTCGCAACTTTTTCACAGTAACGTTTTTGAATTTGTAGCTTATCTGCTTGCGGATTCTGGACACAATGTGTGGTAAGTGGTAAATTTAGGATTGGTTACCATGACAACTGTAGCTAAAAGCTTGCTTTTAATTTTAGTGGTTTTTTTTTGCTCCAGGTTGGGAAATATTAAAGGCGGCGCATTTGGAAAACAACAACACTCAAACAACGTTTCTTCAGTTAATGCCAAATTCTACGATTTTAGGTAATAAAAGTTTTCAGGATTTTTCATTTTTGATTTGTTCAAAATTTGGACCTCATTTAAACGTTACTTTTTTGTTTCAGGATTGACGACTTGGCTCGTGACATCCCTGAGATCATCAAGTATATTTTAAAGGTGGAGAACGCGCCACAGCTCAGTTACGTTTGTCACTCGATGGGCTGTGCTCTAATTTCAATGGCCTGCAGTGACGACCCGGAATTAGGTCAGCTGATTAAAAAGGGCTCATTTATGGCTCCAGGAATTTATTTGAGTCATTTCAGCAACCCAGCATACCGCACATTATTTGCATTTCCAAACTCTGCTCTTGTGGTAAATAAATCAAATCCCTGACCTTTGACCTTTGACCTGACCTCGTTTTGATACGACAAATGTCAATTAACAAAAAATGTATTTTATCTACAATCTACTTGCAGGCCTATTCTCAGCGCTATGCCGGAGGCGAGCTTTTGCCGCGAAATTTAAAACTCAGGCTGAGAAAATACAGTCCAGGAATTTGTGCGAGGGAAAATACGCGCCATTTTTGTGACAACGCACTCTTTTTGATGGCTGGTTTAAATCCTGGGCAAATTAAAAATGTAAAATATCAATATTATTAAACATGCAAGGTCAAAAGTATCACGTCATATTTATTTTGCCGTTTTAGTCAACCACTTTTGATTTTTTCTTGTAGAAAACCTTGGTCAAGGTTTTTAGTCATTTCCCTGCAGACGCATCAATCAAACTTTTCGTTCAGTATTCTCAGCTGATCAAATTTGACAACTTCCAAAAGTACGATTTTGGCAGGGAGAAAAACCTGGAAGTTTACGGCTCAGCCAATCCTCCTTTGTACAAGTTGTCCAGAGTTGCTTTTCCAGTTCAGGGATTCTACGGCCTAAACGACAACATCACCCCTCCAAAAGTAAACATATCAGAGAATATTCGTATGTTGTGGATTATTCACCAAAATTAAAAATTAAAAATATAAAAATATCCCTTGTTTTGCGTATTTATGGCACTTTTAGGACGTATTGAGAACATGGAGGGAATTGGAAAACATGGCTGAGGCAATTCAAGTGGAGGACGAGAAATGGACGCATTTGGATTTTCTCTATGGAAAAGATGCCCGAAAACTTGTCTACGACAAAATTGTCCAGTTTCTATCCTCCTGAAAGTCATCATGTGCTGGAATTTCTTTGTGCTGGAATTACTTAAATTTGATCTCAATTGTTTGAAAAATAAATAAATTAATGTGCGCCGCATGCGGCTTTCGGATTTTTAGCCATTCATGTTTGAAAATTTTATAGGACTGTAAATAAAAATTCATGACTCAAAGTCACATATTTAAAACCAAAAATAAAATCGTAAAAAGTGGCTGGTGATTGACTTGCTGACTTGGTTTAATTTCGTTTTACCTTCTGCGGCTACAAATATTTTCAACAGTGTTTGCATATTAAAAATTACAACAAGTAATGATTGTCTGCATACATGAATGAAACAAGAAATATTTGATGACTTCATTTGTAAGAAAAACATATTCAATATTCAATGCAAAATTAACACTTTGAAACAGAACACAAAAAGAGTGGCAATTTTAATTAACATTTCAATTCAATTTAAATATCAAACATCCGTAACATGTAAATTTGCAATTAGCAATAAATATTCATTATTCATAAAACTATAAAATAACTTTAGTAGTGGTAAATTTTAGTTATTAATGAAAATACAGTAGTGTGGAAATCAAAGTAATTTAAAATAATAATAATTAAAGACGAAACATGGTTTGGCTTTCTCTATTACAAAATATTTACATGTCATCGGACTTTTTAACTTCAAATATAAAATAATTTAGTTAGTCTTTCTTAATGCTATAATTAAGGCCGTTCATGCGTTTAAGAGCACACATTTCACTGACGGCAGTCACGGCCATATTATTATTATCAGATTTGACACCGAAACCAGTACTTTGAGAAGTCAAATGAATTGTCAAGTTTTTCAAATCTGGAATAAAACAAAAATAAACAATAATTTTTTACATAATATTTTATTATACATGACGATGAAATATTTGATTTCAATAATAATAATTAATAATTTAATCTTTGTAGTTGGATATTGGTCATCAATTCATCAAATTTGTAAAAATGTGGGATTATCTACAAAAAAAAAAGAAAGTTACCTTTTAGATTTACTATGGAAGCAGTTTCCCGTTTTGCCGTCCACTCAGATTCCGGAATTTTCGCTTGAGATCCCGCCTTTTTCAAGAATCTTAGAGCCTCAATCAAATTATAAAGACGCTCACACTCTTCTTTTGAAATCCCAGTAATGCACGAATCAACAGCAGTGGGAGTATTAGCTGAAGAACCAACATCAATGTGTAATTCCAAAGATAAGAGATTTTTTAAATAAAGCCAGATGGCCTTGCCAACCTCAGGAAAATTGTCTATTGGTCTCTCCCAAGAATTTTGTCCCACGTAAGTTTTAAAATGTTTGAGATTTGGGCACATTGTTGATATTTTAACAATACAGTTGGGGTTCAACTTGTCTCCTAGAAGTTCAATAGTCTCCAAAGCGGGAAAAGAAAGTACACCGTCGAAATTGTAAAATATGGATGCCCAAGAACGTCTCAACTCTAATTTAATAAACAAAACAAAAACAAATTAAAATAATTTTGATTTAGAAACCAAATTTTTTATTTAATAATGATCTTTATAATAATAATATTTTCGTACTAAGAGAATGGAGGGCGGGAAAAATTTCCACGAGTTTCAGTCCAGGAGGTAAAAATGGGGTGCCGGTGTGTTCATCATAAACTTTGTCAATGGTCAAATTGGTCAATTTACTCAGTTTTGGAAGTTTAAGTTCAGTGAGAAATCCTAGTGCTGCCATTTTTAATTTGGTCAACGTGTCTTTGCTGGATTCAAAGAGATTGGTGAGGAAAATAGTGGCATCTGGCCGAGTAATTGTGGATCTGAAAGCGTTTAGTCCAGTTAAGTCCAGTTCCTTTAGTTTAAATTCCAGAGGAGTTGTACATTTTTCCTTGATACTGGACAAAAGTGGTCCAGTTACATTTATTAAAGCCCGTTGAAGAAGCTCAAGTTTTCCTAGTGACTGAAGAAAGTAAAAGTTTCTGACTGGTTCTTGTACGTGTCTGCCAGGAAATAATTCTATCTTTTGTAAATTCACTGCAGCTTTAAGAATATCTGTAATAATTCCAGTTTGATTCGTGAAAGAAGACTCATCGAGATAAAAGGCTTTGAGATTAGGAAGTTGAACTGGATTCGGAAACAGTTGAATCACCTGAAGGTTTGGTGTACTATTATTATAGGATGAAAACTGAAGACCGAATTGTGGAAGATTTGGTAGTCGGTTCAGCAACAACTTTCGCAATTCCTCTGTCAATCCGATGAGATCATCGTCCTTCAGATTTTGTTTCATCTTAAGTACTAGACATTTAATTCTTGTTCCATGAATAGCAATCAGTTTAGTCACATCCGCATGTACGAAGAATGACTTTTCAACATCATCAAAGCGGAGACGAGAGTATGGAAAATTTTGCGAGTTATCAAAACATTTTACTAAATTTTTAAAACTGATTCTACTTTTCCCTCTAATTCGTAGTTCTTGTTTGCTGTGATAACAGTCAAATTGGAGTTCAACATTAGCTCTATTTTGTAATATTTCACTCGCAACTCCGTTCCATTGACGATTGAGATTTCTAAAACGAAAAAGATTTTTGTCATCCAAGTGTTTCAGAATTTTCATCACCATCTGTAAAAAAAAACAAAAAAATATATTATTATTGATTTTTTAATAAAATCCATGTTATCATTATTTTAATTTTTTGTATGATACTTACTAATAATAATAATTAGTATTATTGTTACTAGACATTTTCCCATGTAAAATCTACCACAACTTAATTTGTAATATTATAATAATATAAATCGTATTTCACTTCCACCCTTTAAACTACATGAAGTAAACTAATTTCTACAAGTCCACACACATACACACACACAAATATTGAGGAATTCCAATGCAAAAAGTAAACTCTAACTCAACAAAAACAAATAACATTAAAAAGTTTTGAGAATGATGATAATAATAATAATTTTGATATGTAGAAGCGCTAATTATTATTATTGTTAAAACAACAAGTTCTTCTCGGAGTTGAGAGGAGATTCTTGGCAAGACAGTTAAAAAAAAGACTATAGACCCTAGAACACAAGTAATTAATGTGAAATTATAAGTCCCTTTAATTTCCATACACAATATACATACAGCAGCAAGCAAAAAAGTATTTGGGGTTTTTAAAGTAAAACACAAACAAAGAAGGACAGAAGGCAATAACAATTTATTGTTTGTGTTGATAATTATTGTTTTACCTCCGTTGGCAAGTCATCAAATGATTTTCGGACCTCGACTTGTTCTTGTTCGTCAGTCACAGCTTTTGATTCCTTCTTCAACTTTTTGTCCACTGGTCCAGTTTCAACAACAACCATTTCATTCCTTTCAGATGATGATGAACTTGCCTCTTGATGGTTCATTTCACTCTAAAACCAGAACAATAATAATAATAATTATTATTATTACTTCAAGTCATGGACATTGGACATAACATATAATATAAAATATAAAATACAGCAGCAGAAAATATGCTTATCAAAATCTCATGTCAAAAAAACACACACACACAAAACTTACCTGTGTCATTTGACTCTTGTTCTCCATTTTTTCTGGCTATAAATCCACTTTAATCACACGTTGTAATATTTGAACAAGTTAATTAAACTACTAACAATGATTACAATAAATAAAACTAACAAGTCAATCAATTCCAAGATTTTCCTCTCTCGATTCTCGATTTTAATAAGTTTGAAAATGAACCGCCTCTCATTTCCAGGAACTCTACAACATCAAAATTTACATGTGGAATGCAAAAATGTAGAAATCATCAATGAAACAATTAGCATAAAATAAGTTTTGTAATTTTTGTAAAGGGGATTATAGTTGAAAAAACATTCAGTTCAAAAACTTGTTGAAGTCCAAAAGTCAATGAAAACTCGTGAATTCATGCTTCGTTTAGTTCACCTTTAAATCCCACTCGTGTCCCGTTTGATTGCAAAAAGACACACACAACACGCAACAAGAACTAATTATGACCCGTCGTGAAAATTTTAATAAGCAGTCCATTTTTTGCATTTGTCAATCCTCGTTCAAGGTCTAAAGCTACCACTGGTAGAAGTATTTGTGATATTAATTCGCATTTTACTTTTTGCCAGTCGTCGCGTACTCAAAATTTGGTCTTACCTCGCATGAAGACGGTTTTTGCTAAACGTTCCTGCATTTATCAAGCTATTCAGTTGTGGAATACTCTTGATTCTAGTCTTAAAGATGTTACTCTCTCTCTGACCATTTTTTCTAACCTTTTGAATCAATGGCTAATTAATATAAGAGCCAACCTTTTTGTCTCCTAAGTCTTTGATTCTACGCTTTTGTTACTTTTCTTCTTTTTTTTCTCTTTCCCATTCGACTTGTTTTTTCTAAATTTATTCTAGTGCTCTAGTCTTTAGTTCTTAGTGTTCGAGGGGGAAGAACCGTCTGTGTACGGATGACTTTTGGGTCAAACCCTTTTTTAACACGTTAATAAAGTGAATAAATAAATAAATAAATTTATTTATTTATTTATTTAGTTTTTGTATGTATTTTTGTTTACATTGTCATTATTTTACATTTTATCACGACAATGACAATGACAATGAATGTATACAGTTTAAAGTATATTCACACAGATAAATATCGGATATGCATACGAATTTGGCGTTTCGTATGTATTACATGTTATGTCCATGTATTGTGTGTTCCCCTCTGATTTGTTTTATGTTTTATACATATACATTTTACTGTCATAATTTTATTATGGTGAACTAACTTTAAACACGAGGCACTAATGCACTAATTAACAGTAAATAGTAATGTAATTAAACATTATGGTGCTGATTTCAGATCACCTAATGGAAGTAGTTGTAACTTTAATATGGACGGAAGACCATCATCACAACTCCAACATCAAAGTGGACTTGTAAGATTCAAATTTGAATATTTCTCCATGTATTTTTTTTGCATTTAGTAACAAATGTTCATTCTACATATATTTACATTGCAAATTACAAATTACACTCTTTTTCACACACATAAAACATAAAACAGTAAATTCCAAAAGCTAAGTATAGTTTTTTCAATTCATTCTCGCGTTATTTTGATTATATTGAATGAGTGTCTCAGTCTCTTAATTTAAGGAAAATATCCAACATTCCAACATTCACTAATTTTGAGAAAGCTACAGTACTTATTACGTTTTACTCTTCTTTGGCTCAGCTATTGATTATAGATTATGGACAAAGTTTCAGTGGCAAATAACATTCGTTGTAAAATTCCAAAGTTGATGAGACGGTGCAAAGTTGTATAGTGTATAGTGTACAGTTTATATAGTCAATGGTTCATGTTATCTTTGAACTGTTAGACCACCACATTTTTTCTTCTTGTAAATTGTAAACATGACGATGGACCATTGATTCATTAACTGATTGACTGATTTTTTGTGTTGACTGGGTTTTCTACTTGTACTACATATAAAATTAAAGACATAATAATTTGAGGATACTAAATGTGACCTCCAAACTCCAAACCCTTTTTTTCCAAAATATTCTTCTCAGCCTTTGCTATTATTATTGTAAAACATGCTGAGAATAATTTGTTTATAAAATGTGCATAAAGTGTGTACTTGGCTGCCGTTTGAAACACTTTTACATAACAGAAAAAACATGAGTGTTGTTGATTGTAATCACTTACGCTAAAAAATTCATCACACGAGTCTCTTTTTTGGCATTTTATCATTTGTGTTTTGTATGTATCTTAAAGAGGATTTGGTCAAGTAGTTCGATGTAGATTGTAGATTGAGAATTGTAGGTAGGTATCAGATAGGAGGAAGTAGCAAAATAGTTATGTGGGACCGTCTGCTCTGTCTTCTTTGTAGAAGCAAGTGTTTGCGTTCCAAGGTCAGGAGAATCCTCGTTTGTAAAAGTAACTACATGGTTGTGCATCACATATCACATAGTACAGTTTAAATTTGTATTTTGTAGGTGGTATCAAGCTATTACACTTTATTACTATTAAGTACATGATGCATTCTGTTTTCCGTGTAGAATGTAGAATGTAGAATACAGAATACAGACAGCACACAGCTGGACGAGTAAATATGTAGTAAGTAGCAAACGGTAACTTTCTTTTTCCGAATTCACTTTTTATATTAACCAGGGAAAATGGCATAAAAACAAAAAGTCTCACGGAAAGAGCTCACGGAAAATGAGAACATTTCAAAATAGGGGTATGAAGTAAACAGTAAACAGTTTATTAGGTCTCAGCCTGTAGCTGAAAGCTCTACAACTTGCTCTTACCAAAAACTTTTCTCAAACTTTCTCAATGTCTGTATTATGTGCATAATATAATTTCAAAACTCTACCTGCTGCCTCTTGCATTATTATATTATTACAAGAGGAAACGGTAGGGAATGAATATCTATTATATCATAACAAGATTAAAAGTTAATAGTTTCAAAATAAATCGAATAAACTTGTTATTCCTCCCGTTCTTCCTTTTGTAATGTTATACGTCTACAATAAAATACATAGTACAGTCTCTGTATTGTGTGTAAATATGTACTGCAATATTTTGAGGAAGGAAAGGAGATATATGTACCTAACAGTTGTTGTAAAGACGTACAAAGTACAAAGGACCCTCTGGGGATAAATACCGAATATTACAAGATTATTATGACTATAGACTATAGACTGTAGGTATAACTATAAACTACAAAATACAGATAATGGCAAAGTCCAGAGTCCAGAGCACTAAAGTTTCAAAAGTATGATGCAAAGTCCTGCACAGTGTACAGTGTACAACTTTCCTCGTCTCTCACATTTAACATTTAACATGCCTATAATCAACATTAGTACATCTACCTAGAGGTACAATCTGCAGTCTACAGTCACTCTACACTCTACATTAGACATAAATAGGTACAGATGATGCTGATACCATTTCTTGTGAAGGAATCATTTACATACATGTGTAGATATTAAATATATACCTGCACAACAAACATAAATATCTATATTCCTGTTTTCTGTCCTTGGTATAAAAGTTGTAAACACGCTTTGTATAATATATTTAACTACAAAATTGCATAATATACAATAAGAATGTCTCAAAGGTATTTTTTAGTTAAATATTCACACAGAAACTTTGTGATTTGCGTCAACAAGAGTCACATTCTTCAATATATAATCAGCCTAATGTATGATATTTCATGTACATAAATATTGCATTGTAGATTGTAGTATTTTTGTAGGATTTTATACTAATATTGTAATGACAGGAATAATCTCTATAAAACTAATTTATAAAAATAACACATAATAACACGATGCGTGTATCTATTTAACTTACACGTTATTCAAAATTCAAAATATTTACATAAATTGTATTGCTAATACATAGTGTGGTGACAACGATAAATATATCTATTAAATATGTACATAATAACACCTAGTGTATAATAAAATATTCCTAACAAAATAGTATTGATTATTCATAGACAACAAACGAGATGACTGTCCGCAACTTCCGCTTACGGTTTTGTGTTTTGTCATCTACAGTCTACAGTCAATACACATTTTTACCAATAACATTTTTTCACAATAACAAGCATCAAAATATAATAACACAGCTTTTGTATAGGTAGGTGGATTAAAAATGGAAGTATAATAATTACATAATATACCTGTATTCTTATTCGGACATATTACAGTAGTCATAGTTTAAAATCTCGGAGTTGACTGGTAATTTTGGTCGCAGTAGAGTTAGTAGTGGCATTGGTATTATTAGCTCCAGAACTCGAACTGTGATTAGATGTTGATGATGTGGAGTCAGACTCATTTGTCCAGTAATCTGCTTCTGGTTCAGGTAACTGAGGTGGTTGATTAGGCATATTACCAGACGATGGCCTTCAGGAACAATAAATATATTTTACAACATAATATTATGTACATGGAAAGAAATTTTAAAGAAAAGGAATGAGCATTCTAATTTCGTACAATTATTATTAATAGCAGTTAAAATTAAACTTACATGACATTTAAATGACCAGACGTCCTATGTCCGTTTCCATTTGAAGTGTTATAACTACTAGAACTGCTACTACCACCACCACTGTTACTGCTTGCACTATTATTAGATAATATTTTTGGTCTAGGGATTTTGACACTCTTTAACTTCTCTTTAAGATCCATATTTTATTATTGTCAAATTCTTTGGAAATTGCAATAAAATTAAATGCTGTTAATTGTTAAATAAGTAAAAATGTATGAAAATAAAAACAGAGTTGGTGAGAATGTTTAGCTGAAAATTGTAATCAAAGATTCCCACCTGGTCACTTTACGTTGTACATAAATAATAAATATGTATGTAAATACACAGGTGTTTGTGTTATAATCATAAAAGGTATCTGTCTATCTATGTGATATAGAGAGGTGAGCCTATACCATGTATTTATTTAGTAAGGATTTATGTACAGATACCACTTGAGAGAGGCTTATTTATTGTGCACTATGTATACTAGTATACAGTATACAGTAACAACAATGGGGTGAGGTGAGTCAACAATGTTTTTGTTCTTGTGAATCTCACTCTCTTTCACTGAAAAGTTATTGCTCGTACTAAGTAAATAAAGAATGGACGGATGAGAACTGACGACACAAGACAAAACAGTACTTCGTCCTTTTGATAAAATGATAACAATAATTATAAGACACTTAATGGTCATTTGCATTGTTATAAATTCCTTTGGATGTAAATGTCTATCGTCGTGAGAATAGTGTGAGAAATGCGATGAAATCCTGTGATTTGATTTGATTTCCATAAACATCTAGATATAATACGAAAGATACTCATTTTCACACACACATAGGTACACCTATTCCATTCATAAATCGTAGAGAAATCATTCTCTACGCCCCCAAAATACCAAGCCATAATATATTATGACTGCTTTTATTTTTTTTTACTTATTTTGAACATCACAAACATTCAATTCTATAAAGACATATCTGAAGCATTTTCGTACAATGATATTGACATTCACTATTCGTAATTTATGAACACGTGTAAATTGATCAACAAATGTGGACAATATGTATTTTTGATTATTTAGCGACCAGCCGTACGATTCCGTGTGAGAATACAAAAATTAAAACCAATCCTCGGAATCGGTAAGTTTTTTTCTCTCTGCTGATTCAGCTACAGTAATAAATAATGAGACAAAGTTTTACAGCTCAAATTGATGACTATATATTTATACTTCATAATTTATACTATCTTATGTATTCGATATTTTTTACATGATTAATTACAAATCTGAAACTCTTAATTATTCTTGTTTCTTTAAAATGAAACAAATAGCGATTGAAGGCGGTATAAACACGTGTCATAGACTACCTCGTATTATTGATATTAATCCGGAGGGCTCGGCCGTGAACTCAAATTTAAAGCCAGGACAAGTTATTCTATCAGTCGATGGGAAGAAACTAGACGGTTTTACTCATGAGGAAATCGTACAGGTGATTTCAGAAACGTTTAATGACCAGTGTAAATCAACTATTGAATTCGTTGTTGTCGAAGCAAAACCGATTCCTGGACAAAGCCCTGGAATGTCTGGAAATGGTGCAGAAGGAGTTGACAAACAGCAACAACCATCTTCCATTGTTATGTGTCAGTGAAAAAACCAAAACCAATCTATCTATATACTAAATAAATGAATGAGTATGATTCCAAACGATGATATACAAAATTTTAAATTCTTAAATCTATGTTAAGATACCTCTATACATAAGAAACATGTTAAATGTTACGATTTGGCGATATAGATATATGTATACATACAAAAGTAACTGTATCTA
>JAQGBH010002568.1:0-23789 GCA_034698265.1 Sminthurinus aureus
TTTCACAAAAAATCAGCACCTGCCCAGCATTTACCATTTGGACAGAATCTCAAAAAAACCGTCGCGACTAATTTCGTGAGACAGGGTGTACGACGTTTTTCACTATTCACATTGAACATACTACAAAATACAAAATGCTTGAGTGCTCATATAAACATACATGATACATAATGGATCGTGAAACAATAATAATATAATATAATGATTACAATTGATTTCATTGGAGGTTATCTCATCGTGTAATCTACATTTTATGAGTAGTTGTGAGTTGTGTATATATATACAATACACAGTATATCATTGATCAATGATCAGACCGAACGTGAGGAAAGCAAATCATTCTTATTATTGTCATTCAAACAACAGTATTACTGAGCATTGAGCATGTCGATGGAGCTATTAGGATTTTGTATTGGTATTGCTATTGGATCTTTTACCATTTACATCCCTTGTACATTGTTTACAACCTCCTGTCTCTACGCATAATCTTGAACAGCAACAACGAAGAGAGTTTCAACCCTGTATCTAGTATCTGCGTCATTCATATTTTTCATTAAACCTCCAGTAGAAACGATGAAATAAGTTCTGCTCTTTTGTAGACTACAGTAAAAAATAAAACTGTCTAAAATTACGATACTTGCTGAAATGCATCTAGATCTCGATTCTTGATTCTAAAATAGTTTTGAACTTGTTAATTTAAAAAAGATGAAAATATAAGCTATAAAGTATGCACTTCAACATTGAACACAGATGACTGAATTAATCTATCTATGTCGTTGCTGAAGGTACTTGAACTTCTAATTTAGTTTTGCCTCAAACCTTAAACTTAGACTATGAATTGTACATTGTACATATCTTCATTTGATTTACGATTTAATATTATTATTATTATTATTATTGCTTTGCACAGCTTGATAGTCAGCTTTCATCTACACTCTACACTAACTCTACACCTATTACAACAATAATAATAAATGTTACTTGTGATTTGTGATAATAATAGTTCTGCATGTTGTTCTTGCACCTTTTATTATAATATGCATCAACTTTTTATTTTCGTACACTCGAAACTCCAAGATTATATTATTATGTTATTATTATCATCCTAAGTCTTTTAATTATATTACTCAAAGTGCATTTCACAAACCTCGAAAAGTTCAATCTTCAATCCTACGAATATTGAAATTCAAAGAGTCTATGAGATTTTGAGCAATCGAAGGATAACCTGCCATAATCCAGGTGATTATTAATAGGCTATACATAATACATAGTATGCGTAGAATACAGATTTCTTGAGATCAAATCACTTGGTTTACGCAAGTGACATAACCAGACTTGTGTTGTCTGTTTAAGTAATAAGTAACTGTAATGAGATTTATTTGGGTTTGGGATTATGCTAGATACTAGATGCTATAATATTACCTTACATCTTACATCCAATAGTTTTGAATTGTGAATGGTGAATTACAAGAATTTTCATTCAGTATGCACTGCACAAAGTACAATATCTGTAAATTGTAAATGCAGTCAGAGTTGGAGTAAGAGTAAGATGAATTGAAGAATTGAAAGGCAGACAGACACATAAACATACAAATGATACATAGAGACAGAGAGAGAGAAAGAGATGAAATGTGCACAGTGTCAGAGTGTGTAGGTGTCAAAACTCCATATCATGTTGTAGTTGTTTGTTTGCCAACAAATATTATTATTAATAATGTTCATGTGGACGATGGATGAATTGAGTTGAAGAGCATCTTATATCGTATATTGTATATCATATCGCATCACAAAACAAAGTTATTGTTTGCATGTCTCATAAAATAAATTCATGTGGACGAGTTCATAAAGTTCAGAGATCAGAGAGAGAAGTGCAGTCGGGAGTCAGAAAGTCTGATTGAACAAAAAGAAAAAAGAGTGTAATGTACATGTCACTCATAACATAAGTAAGAAGAAACTTGAGCATTGAGCATCAGCTTCAGTAGGCAGGTTAGACGAGCCAGCCCAGCAAACTTTACAGAATGTGAATGAAAAATACGACGTACAACTGCAACTGTACTCACAAAAATGGTTGAATGAATGACGCGATAGATTGATGCATGGATGATTGACTTCTTTGGTCATTTTGTATACTTTCAGTTGTATGTTTTACATGTCAGTTGTTTTTACTCGTGGGATTTAAATGCCTGCGTTTGACTATGAATCCGAAGATTAGTTGAATGTTCACATTAAGACAGATGGATTTTGATAATTGAAATCCCAATATATTTAATACATGAACAAGCACAGGAGACACGAGTGTACAGATAGTCAGCAGTTACGTTGTACATTTCTATATGCAAGCCACACAACACACAACCAACGAAATTCGAAATACACAATACTTTGTTGATGCATTGTTGAGATGGAGTAAACTATTATTTACCCATCATCTTTTCATTGTCTCTGTGTGAATGCTTGTTTACTGCACACTGTTCGTTGTTTACTGCTCACATCTCACTGCTCATTCCTTTCATATAAAATGACAGAGTAATTAAAAATTAAAAAAACCACTTAAATATGAAACTAATAATGAGTTGGCTCTGCGTGTGCATTCATGTCAGGCCAAAGTCAGATGCTCTTTTTCTTGTCATTTGACTATTTAGCAGTTGATTTTGATTTTGAATTTGCGTTGCTCATCATCATAATCATCAGCACCTTTTTGTCTCAATTCTCAATTCTGAATCCATCTCTAGAATATTTGGCAATTTACTGGGCTCTGGTAACAGGTAACTGGTCATGAAACTTGAATATTGAAGATCAAGAAGAAGACGAAGCAGAACAAGAAGAATGTCATGAATCATGAATATGCATTTTACTATACTTAATTCTATTTGATACGCATTTTTTATTTTTTATTATCTACGTTTCTTCGTACACAATACACAGAGTACATAATAAACATATTTTGTTTTGTATTTTGCTCAAATATTTTAGCATTAATGATCATGATTATGTTGATGATGGCAAATGGTAACCTGAAGACTGTTTACTGTTTACTCTGGACTGGACTCAAACGAGAAGACTTGAAGTTCAATTTCAATTTCATCGTGCCATTCAAGTTATTAAAATTCATAATGCTTATAAATTATAATACAAAATGCAATGCAAAAGATATAATATATTAATTTTTTCTCAAATCCACATACAAAATCCAAGAAGAAGATACACGATGTATCTGTGGATATATCGTTACCCTGTCTTTTCGAATCTCTTATGCGTGTGTACCTCTACTTCTACGTTCTACGTCGATGTGGAGAATTTTTACGTGTTTACCTTGGTGTCACATCAATAAGCAACTGAAAAATATATTATTCCATCATCGGAAGCCAAAAAATTAGAAACAGAATCTGTATAAAATAGACACTCATGTACACAATACTAGATGGAATTTGTACTGCTTCAGAGTCAATAGTTTTAAGCATGGAATATTAATAAGAATAATAATAAGGATAATGTTAATGATGTGATATTGAACTTTTTTTTCATTTGCACTCATAATTTACATGAAAAGAACACCCCATTTTTCAAGCAACAGCTACACTTTCATCTTCTTTACAGTGACTCTCTTCAACAAGTCTCATTTATTATTTATTAGCAGCGATTAACAATTAAAGCGCATGTACATATATCCACTTCTTTATCATGTACAATGCACAGCACAAACATGTATCTCTTACGCGTTTTGATTTTTGATTAATAATGTAATCCATCCTTTTTCCACAATAGTAAAGTATCTAAATGAATGAGTTATTCACGAGCTGCTCGTGGTTATCTCACTTAAAAAAACTAACAAGTTGTAGATACTAGATACATAAACAAAGAAGATGATGACGATGAAGACGAAGGAAAAAATAAAGAAACAAGTCAAGTCCACAATCCACAATACTTGGATTATTAATTATCGGGAAAAAATCCATGAGTATTGTGTATATTTTATATTGCATTCTACGTTGTATGCTGTACAATATCTCGAGTATAGAGTCTAGAATATGCTTCATTTTTCTTCGTCTTCTTTAGAATGTAGATATAATTTTGAGAGCAAAAAAAATTTCAGGGTGAATACAAATATGTAATCTAAATAGATGGATCATGGATACATGTGTGCATTTCAAATTTCAAATGAATTCATTTGAATTATTCACGCCTTTTTGCACTTAGATCCCCATGTACTATACATGTATGAATTGACATTTAAAAGTGGTAACCAAACCAAACCAGACCGTCCAGTACCAGAAAACGAGTCAAAAACTGGCACCATCTCGGTCATCAAGCCAAAGGAGCTGCTGCACTATACACTATATATTATGCATTACCTAATGCCTTAAGGTAATTATAATCATAATAATTAATAATCTTTGCGAATTATTTATTACACATTGTATAGTATGAATTATGTATATATTTCCACTATAAAACCACTTCCTGGACAAGGCCATGGACCATGGGCATTGAACATGTGGAAATTCACATGAAATCCTAAAAGTGAATAAGTGATGCAGAATTTGAGACAATGTACAATGTACAAATGCCACCCATATACATATAATATATATAATATAATCCATATAATTGACATAAATTATCACTACAACCCATCGGTGCATTTTATAATTAGCATATTCCAGATTTATTTATCGATACTACAAACAACGCAAGACGCAAGGATGAATCGCGTGACCATCTTTTGTATTCTCTTTGTCACCATTCCTCCTTTCTCACACAATCAATCAAGTTCAAATTCCAAATTCCAAATACCGGAAAATTACCTACCAAACTCCAAAGTTGTGTAAGTAAGTAAATTAGGAGCAAAAAATTTGGAAGAGTTGAAAATAAAAAAAAACAAACAGGCGAGACCGCAAGGGCGAGACAGAATAAAGAAGATGCTTCAAGATGAGCCAATTAAATGCTAATGGATCATCTTTTAATGTCGGTAGTCGGTAGTGATCATCATGATAATAATAATAATATGCAAAATAAATTTGAAATTCAAAACTCATCTAAATACTAAATATACATGATGAATGTTATAGATCATATTGGAACTTCTTCATGACCTTTGAATTAATTCACTTGGTCAACTATTTTTTTATCTGTTACATGATACATGATATCACACACACAATGTCCACAATCTACAATCTACACGAAGGCACATCTCCCATCAATCAAATAATAAATATAAAAAATAGGGGAAATCAAACACCATCATCGCGCAATTATATTCTAGTTTTTGGTATTAATCTTTAAATTTCATCATTCAATTTTGTTATAGTGAAATACATAGATTATGCATTCATAAATTGAAAAGCACAGACGTAAATACCATCACTTAATTATTTATCACGTCAAAGTACCTATTAATTGTTTCTTTAATAGAAACGATCCTATCGTATACGAACGGGAGGAATACAGAGTAAGAAAAGAAGATGAAGCATCAGCAGAAGACGAGTCTACTGTTTACTGAATATCCTCAATCGTCGATCCTCAAAGATACAAATAAAAAACAAGGCCAATGAATTAATTTGTTTACAACTCACTACTCACTACCTTTCCACTTTCAACTTATTAGAATTAAAAAGGCACAATCTACAGTCCAGAGTCCAGAGCAAGGTAATATGTACATTTTACATACAACAGGAACCACAATAGAAAATAGAATGAAAGGTCCAATTTTCAAGTGTCATGTTATTTTATTATTTGCATCTTGTACAGCTGCATTGATTTAGAATTTGGAGCTAAAATTGTACGTGATGAGATGTTCTTCAATAAGATTATCTTGAGCAATAAATTGATTTTTGATTTCCCAGGCCGACCGACAACAAAAACATTTATCACATTTCCTTCACCCTTCGTAACGACACTGTGGAAAATCAATTGAAATCTTTAAGAATTAAAATTAGACTAGAAACTAGAAACAAGAAACCACAGACGATAAAGGTTCAGGCTCATAGTCAAATTCGAATTGTCAATTTTTTATCCTGTGTACGTGTACTGTGAAGAAAATTTCCTTTTCTCCATAGTCCATAGTCCATATTCGTATACGTATACATCCTACATACGTGCAGATGCAGATTCAGCCTCTTGCCTCTTGTAATGAAAAAATAAAGATGTATAATAATAGTGCACGGGGCTCTTTAAGACTTGAAGCTATAGATTATAAATTATACATTTTTTATTTCATGTTTCAAGCTCTTATAAATCTATTAAGTGCGTGTGGATAGGTGGATATGTAGAATGTAGAATGCAGACGGATAGATGGATGGATGGACGGATAGACAGAGAGCCGCTGAATCTTTTACTCGTATTAAATATCTTGCTTTCAGTTTGATGTTTGATGTGACGAATGCATTATACCCATTTGTACATATCCGTATCCGTATACTTGGAATTGGAATTAGATCTCAGATGTAAGACGTAAGATGTATTATATTGGAGAACATGCATGTTATTTCATGTACTGCGGCAAGACATGAGACATGACACACTGTTCTACACCATCAACAACAAAAACACAACTTGAATATTATACATATAAATATATACATGAGTCCAAGGTGATGGAAGATATTCGTGAAATGTAGAAATGCATGTAGATACACCGTACACACACATGCAGGAAAAAGATGGATGTGGGAGCCAAAAAAGAAAGCGTCAAAGTACACTTTAAATTGTAAGTGTAACTTGTACACTGTACACTGTACATATAGTTAAGCCCATGGGAAAGCAATTATTTCATAGGATATATGTACATGATACAAAATAAAAACTATATACTCTATACAACATGGACTTGTCGTGTTGTCGTTTTCATTTTTATTTGCCATCTCATAACAGAACATAACATAACATAACATTCACCTGCGTGTATGAATCACATTATGTTAATGTCATGGATAGTAAATAGTAAATAGTAAAGTATATTATACAAATATAGAATATGCAATACAAAATACCAAGTGTATTGAATTGATACAGATGACTTTCCTATGCAAACACAAGACACATGACACATGATACTGTAAACGAACATGAATTTGTGTGTAAGATATTCATTATTCATGTTGAACATAGAACATCTCAGCTCAGATCTCAAACTCTCTTGACTTTTGATTCTTGATGTAAGTACATTAGCAGAATTTCAATCCACTATCGTTCGATATCGATATTTGACAGATATTTTGCTTCTGTATTATATGTAGATGTATTCTGCATCTGCATGAACATGTACTTGTGGAGTTGCATGTGAAACGGGAAGAAAAGAAAAGCTCTAAACTATTCGGCGGCTTTTGACTGTCAGCTCCAAACTCGAGTCTTGAATCTAGAGTCTTGAGTGGTGAATGATAGTGCAGAATATATTTGTTATTTAAAGTCTCTCTACAGTCTACAGCCTAAAAGACTGTAGGTGTAATGCGTAGTATCAGTATTGAGTATGACAAATAAAAATGCAGAGTCTAGCTTCATCTTCTCTTCATCTTCCTCGTCTTATCGAAATATTTAAAAGTAGCAAAATGTTTGTAGTTATTTATCTCTATGGATTCAAATGAACCAGATAAAAGATATTGAAGGATCTGAAAAAACTAAAATCAAGTTTCAAAAACAGAAGCTAAAACAAAGTTGATATACTCAAGTCTCAAATACGGAAATACATGTGAGTTATCCGTGATTGAGAAATCATTCTAAAGTACGGAAGAATGATTAATAAGAGGAATTTGTAGCATAAAGTTTCAAATAATTCTCTCTTGGATTTTAAAATGTTTTGTTCTTCATCTTATTAGTGATGTGTGTAAATGAAAACACAAGGGAACATGCATAAAATTTCTCTCGTCACCAAACATTCACATCTCAAATGGTTTACAAATGTTTCTCGTGCTACGGATAGAAATTATGACTCTATACTCTATATTTATGACAACTTGTATAATGTCATTCTATAAGAAGTCAACAAGTTCTTTTTACGCTATGCTTTTTACTTTTTATGATGAACGTTGAATGTACATAAAAATAATATGCAGATGTACTTCCATCTTCCATTATTCAATACTACTTGACGAGGACACTTGCAACACACAAAAGTCTAAATGGGAGGATTTATGAACAGTTTTACATTTTAAATTTTGTCATTGTACATTCTACATAGTCTCAAGTCTCAATTCTCAAGTGTTTCATTCTTTCTTTTCATTCCATTCTATATCATATCATAATAACCTATCATATCATATCATAGCAAGAGGAAGCTAGAGATGAATATGAAACAGATATGTACACTTCTGTTTCTACAATTTCTAAGAGTGAAACGTATACAATGCACACTGTACACTGTACAAGAGACAAAGAAAGAGTAAAAGTACTGACTTAATACAAATAATAATACAGAAAGAACAAGTTGCATCTTCATTCTTCATCTATTCAGTTTTTAAAGACGCTGAATCTCCACTCTTTTATGTTTGAAATTGAAATTAAAAAGTTGAGAAGAGTAAGAGTGAAGAGTGAAGTCTAGCTGCCACTTGTATATGTACATTGTGCATTGTACATTGTGCATTGTACATTGTACATACATTTATGTAGAATGTAGATGACTGTCTGTTACCTGACCAACTTACTTTTATACTTTTATACACCTGTACATTATTACAAGAATATCTATGTACATGCGAAGACTTGTTGGCATACTAAAATCTCTCTCTCAGACAAGACACACACATTCAGTTTCAGATTCAGATTCAGTGTATAAAGAACAAAACGAGTTACCTCCACTGAAAGGCGAAGATGAAAGAGTGAGAGAGAATACACACAAAGGGATGAAAAGTGACGTCTTCGTTGTCTCAATGCATCAAAACATCAAAAGAATGTAAGTGAATTTGAACAACAGGTTTCATCTCTGGTCTCTTCATGTTGTATTTACGCACTTTGATTTATTCACGCACTTTTTCTTTCTCCTCTCTCTCTCTGTCTCCACACGTATAGTATAAGCATTTAAACACTTAGCAAAATGAAAAGGATTATCACCAAAAATACATAAATACAATCCATGGGGTTTTATTGGTATTGAAATTCTATGTACGGTGTATTTGTTCTTGAACATCAGGAATTAATATCAACCCCTCAAAAACTTACATCAACATTGAAGAAATTCAATGGATTTTACTACTACTCATTGAAATAGATAAAACGGAAACCATTTTCATGTTTTTATTGATTTTTCACCCACAGTTCAGTTTTCAGTTTTCAGTGTACGGTCAGGGTCAATCTGAATTGTTATGGCGTCTGATTATGGATTAGGATAAACAGGTACAATAAAAGAAAATAGTCGAAAATGTTCAAGTGTAAACAAGTGAAATAGCATGAAGATGTGAATTCTGTCGAAGTAATTGACTACTTAAAACAGTTAAAACGTAATGTGAAGCACTGTCTTTTGTATAATTCCATTCTCAAATCTCAATCCTCAATTCTATCTGAATTAGAATACTTGGAGATTAAATATTGCGAATGGATATTAGTAATATAATAAAACATAAAAGTAAAATTACGGTCAATAGAGCAACGTCATAAAAGAAGCAGGTTTGATTTGTTTTGCTATGTATTTATTACTTATATTATCCAGTACTACGATGAAGAATCAAGAATGGAGATGAAGATGAACTTAAAAGTTATAAAACAATTATTACCCTTTTCTACGTTTCATACAAGTGATATCTGATATGCCATAATATCAATATCAATATCAATATCAATACTACTACAAAAATTATAAGTAATAATTCATAATAATCTGTTATGTACATTTCTCATTTGCTTACCTTGATGGAAGATGTTTTTATTATTGGTTTTGTCGATTAAAATGTTAAAACGTTTTTGGTGTTTTTAGGTATTGCGAACACTGTTTAGTTAACGCATTTAACAAAATTCAACAATTCCAATTTTGTTTGTATTTGTATTTGAATCTATAAAGTCGATAGCTGTCTCTTTCTGCAACTTGCACATTGTACACTGTACATGCTTGACATTTACGACTTCAATACAATATTTTCCGTGTATGACAAATCTTTTTAATTTTGATTTCAATCGTACCAATTTTTTTGTAGCCTGTATACTGATTTACAATATTTGAAAGTACAGTGTACGGTACACTAAGCAAAGGGAATAATTATTATTGGAAGAAAAAAAACACAGATACAAAATACAGAATACAGAAGGAAACAAATTGAGTAGTTGTCAAATTATGATTCATGACTATAATATCGTACAACACGATCATCTACCATGTAACAAGCATCTCCTCTGAATCATGTATGTTTTTTTACATTCTACAAATCAGACCAGACTACGTGTAACATGTACATTCTGTATCATCTATTATGTATTGTGCATCATGTACTCACCTCAGTAGCCATTAAATCACAAGTTTATATCCTGAACCCATTTGTTCTCTTACAAGTTACAACTTATAATTTTATCATAATTTTCCGACATACGAGGATTTCCTCAAAAAAAAGAAAATGATACACTTTGTATATTTCATAAAACACCTCGTCTGTACGTAACATAGGCATAGGAACAAAACAAAAACAAGGGTCGCAGGGAAAAAATTGACAAAAGTCAATGGTCGTAAGAGTTACTCATGACTCATGACATTTTATCCTATGTTTTTGCTTTTGATAGTGTGAATTGCGTTCAGTTTTTCTGCTTATTATTTTCAAATTGCGAGAGAAATTTAATTATTTAAATACAGGCTTAGTTTTTATACACACAACAAAATGAAACACATGTTAGATCATACTTTATACTTTTTACTTACTCTCCTTCTTGCACATGTTTATGTTTTGCTGATAATTTGTATGACAAAATAACTAACAACTACCTTTTGCTCTGGCTGCTGACCTTTTGACTTTTTCGATTGATATTTCCCGTTTCCATGTGCATACATGTATGATGATTATAGTAATACAGAATAAAAATAATACAAAGTGGATAAATTAATTATAATGCGACATTCATTTAAAATAAATGACTTTGAACGTCGATGGTCGATGGCTACAGTAAAATAATCTGTAATTAATAACTCAAGTCTCAAGACTCAAGACAAATAAAGTTCAAATGAAATTCAAGGGAGAATGGCTAGAAAATGTGGATGTGGATGTTGATGTGAATTCTTTTCCAATCCCAAAGGAAAATATGGAAGGTTCTCCTATTTTCCCACGAACTACAGACATTCATCAGTTGTTTTGTATTACATTTTGTATTACAGATACAAGATACATGGACATTAAATATTAAATACTTACATGTAAATTGTAAATCCACAAGTTTATTCAAAGTAATTTCCGTCAAGTGTACAATGTACAATGTACAATATACAAGAGACCAGAGTCAAGAAGAGAGTGTTACATTTCGACAGTCATTTTACAGACATTAGCATTCGAATTTCGAATTTACTTTTTCTAGCTATTGCTGCATCTTGCATCTTTTCTTTTATCTTTAAGTTGAACTGTCTGGCATTAAAAATATATGTACACACGACACATGATTATATGTACAAGAATAAAATTAATAATTAAAAGTATACTTTGTATTTGACATTCCTTCTATTTTATATTTATGTATTTAGTATTTAGGTATTTGCATAATTTTTGCACATCCATTTCCATTATTCAAATAATTTGTACATCAAAGCAGACAAGTGCGCTTTTCACTCTATACTATGCACTCTACACACTGCACATACACCAAACAAAACACACTACACATTTCGAGTGTACATGTATCTGTCAAATTAATTTATGAACCACTAGATACTGTTGCTGTATTTTGTATGTACGCTGTATTTTCTTACTTCGGTTAAATACCGGAAGCTTTTTATTTGCAGTTTACAACATATTCATAAATCTATAATATGCCATTATGTACATCGTTGTAAACAAAACCATGTGTGTGAACTCTTATACTTTTCATATTTGATACTAAAAAATCATTGTACATTCTACATTTGCTGTACAGCACTGTGAATTCAAGTAGCAAACTTTAGTGGATGAAATCATAATCATAATTATGAAAACGACAGTTTTCTCTGTTTCACCGTTTTCCTGTTTTCATCTGTTTTACGCTTACGTTTCCGTCAACTTTACAATGTACACACAATATTATATATGTATTATGTAAGTTTACTTGTTTACAAGAAAACATTATAAAAATCATAATATCATTGCTATTTTTTCAACTTTTGAGTTTCAGATTTCAACGCGGTTATAAAATTTTGAATCCTATATCAAAAGTATTATTGTTTATGGGTGATGGGTGGTGTCGATCGAGTTTTATAATTTCTAACGAGTTCATCATAACTAGAAAACTACATGCATACAATTAAGCTTTATTGTTTCCTTACATTATCAAATATCAAACAGAGATTACATCACTATAGACTGCAGAAAATAAGAGGTATTTAGTACATGACACAAAATATATTTGTAAACACAAAACTCAAAACTGAAAGAATTATATTCTAGAGACTGGACTGCAAAAATGAAATTGAAAAGTAAAGCGTGAATTTGAATTCTTTCAACTTCAATTTACATCTATAGATCTTGTATATTATTGACTATTGAAATGAAATGAAAAAATAAGTGTCATACAGAGAGAGACAACGAGAGAGTGAGAGTTCAGGTATCAGATTTAAATGGAAAGGTGGATATTGTTATGTTACTATTCCACCTATTCCAACTTGTGTTGAATTTACACACATACATTTTAATTACTGTTTACTGTTCATTGACAGACTCTCATGTCGTTGACTTTTGATTTGACTCTGAGTGTCGATGCCGATGTCGAAGTGGATGTTTATGTCATGATGACCAATGAGAGCTAGTTGTAGTTGTATTTTGTATTTGAGAGTAACACTTATGCACAGATCTAAGCATGAAGAGTACCAAATACTAAATACTAACCTCAACGAGCACATGTCTACATGTCTACGTCTACCGTACAATGACACGCTCGTATCTCGTATAATACAGTTAGATATTAGATAGTTGGTTAGATAATGAAATTGAAATCAACCATCTTGGTCGTGTCACAAAATTCTCTCCTTCGTTATTCCTTACTCATTATATAATCAGCTGGGATTTAATTGGAGTTGATTGATACTCTTTCTTGTGGTAATCAGAATCAGAGTCAGAGTCAGAGTCACATCACAGCTCACAAAGTGTTAGAGTACTGACAAACAACTAACAAGTGACTAAATAAGTGAGAGGAAAGACAGGAATATGTATAAAGAGAGAGAGAAAGAGAGATTTCCTGTCAATTTCCAAAACACAAAACACAACGGTTGACTTTTGACTTAATTGTCATGAATGAATGAAAATTCCACATCAACAACCCAAAATTTGGGAATGGACACATACTTTATACTTTATGCATACAGTTTTTTTTTCAGAATTAAAAATTGAGTCACCCCAGATGAGATTGACTGTTCACTGTTGACCATTACAACCTACAACCCAAAATTTAACACGTTCTGGCTCTAGTATCTACGGCATCTCTAATTATTTGCTGTCTAATGAGTCCACCGTCCGCCGACTTGATTTTCATTTACATTAATTCATAATAATAATGGTGGGATCTGATGAAATGTTGGAAACTTCGGACAGAAACATAAAATCGAGGCACTGATTCGTTCATTCATTCATTCATTCTTTCGTTCATTCATTTACTTACTCCTTTGCCTTTTCTGTGGAAATCTTAATAATAATTAACTGTAATTGTACAACATACAACACACAAGACACAGCATGTTCTTATCCCTCGTACATTTTCGCAATCATTTCTTCCTTGCTTGTACAAAGATACAAAGAAACTGATAAGTAAATGTACGGATGCATAAAGTGTCTAGAGTCTAACAAGGAATACTCCATAGCTCTACAAAAAAAATTATTTAACGTAGGCTGAGCATAAAAACTAATTAAATGAACCGAAATATAAAAATGTCCATTTCATTAAAGATATGACGTTGTCAATTGTCCGTTGTCAATGACTAGACAAATAACGAAGTACTTTTCATTCACGTAGTTTCATATGTTTTTGTCTTAAATTGTGAAACGTTCTTGGTTTTTGGGTGACGGAAGTCGGGTGTTATGCTGATATGGATCGTGAGATCATCTTGGAATTCTTGGAACTTGAAACTTTAAGAGTTTTATATAATCGAGAAAACTGCATCTGCATACTAATTATTAGTAATTAGTAGTTACATAGCAAACGAAAACAGCGCGTATTATTTACGTATTGTTTGAAATTCAAAGAACTGCAAAGCAATGACTAATACAGTACAAAGACTTATATCAATTAATTTGATTTGGATGGCTCAACTGAACTGCCTTTTTTATTGACTCGGATTCAGCTTGAAAGAAATCTGAGCACAGTTTGAAGTTGGACTGTTTTGGTTCAAATTCATCATTATTCATCGAACATCAATCAATTACGATTCTGCTTGAATTTTGTTTTTCACAATTCATAACCTCGAGTAACCAAAAACCAAAAGTAGTCAAGTATTGAGTATTTTTTACCCAAATTCACACTATAGAATAAAGAATCACAATTCATCTTAGTTAATTAACGTTCTATACATTATACATTTCATCATTAATTAGGATTTTCTTTGTTCCCCTCTCTGCACAAAAGCTCACAACTAAGCTTAAGATTTTATTTAAAAATGGAAGTGGAATGCGTAGTTCAATATTCAATAATATTCAATATATTGCATAAAAAAATTATTGTGAATACAACAATACTTGATTTTTTTGCGTATTATATAATTGGGCAGGTCCATATCCATGTGAATGACAGACGACCTTGAGACTTGAGACTCTAAAGAGTAAACAGCAAAGAATCAACGATTCTTTGCATATATGTACACAAAAGGAATATATTATGATGAATCGAATTCTGAACTGAAAAAAATCCTGTGATTTTGCAACAACTTGTTCGATTGAAAATTGAAACAAAGCGTTATATCAGTAGTTAACAAACTTGATGTTAATATGTATAGTTTGTAATTTATATATTTAGATCTGAAATCAGTTGAGCTGAGCTCAAAAGTTAATTAATTATTAGGATTTCAAATCTAATCTGGTGGTTTGTGTCTAGTGTCTTTATGTTATGTAAGCTTTAATGAATCCTTTAATTCCTATTTTAGCCATGTAACTCCTTCAAGTTTGCATTGGAATCCTACCAAATAAGCACGTATTACAAATAGATGAGGCGTGCACCGTACACCGTACACGCAATGCTCAATGCAAGTCGAATTGTTTTGATTTTTGATACAAGTTCAGATTTCAGATCTGGTCACTGGGCACATGTACATTTCAAAAACAAGTGACTTAAATGAGGTGCAATAAGGCAAGTTATTGGTTTACACTTTACACTTTAAAACTTTTGGGGTCCATTAAATCATTTCAAAGTCAACATTCCAATTTCCAATGCACAACACAATGGACAGTGAGCGCCTTGTGCCTTGTTTCTTGTGTACACAAAGGACATGGCTTGTAAATCTTCATTAAACAAAGCACCGTTCCAAGCTGGCTCCAGGCTACTTCAAATGTACAATATATACATAAGTAGTAAATCTGCTTTAGTTTTGATTTTAGAGTTTTGAGCTTTGAGCTTTGAAGTACAAATCCATGTGTTTCTGCCCTTCATAAACATATCTATTGTCTATTGTTATGAATGACTCAATTTAGAAGGTAATTTTGTTTTGAAAATACAATAAATTTCCTACTAAAATCCCTTTACTAGTGATTCTTAAACCAGTAGATTGTAGATTAAAAACTTAAACCTTAAATCTAAAAGCCTCAAAGAAAGCAAGGAGAAAGAGATCATAATTTTATGCTTCATTTAGTTATAAAAGTTGATTCATTCATTCATTCAAAATTTAAACCATCAAAGCAAAATCCTACATGACACATGAACCATTATAAACCTTTTTGTTATTACAAATGATTAATAATTGCTGTTCAATGTTCAAGCAAAGTGGTCGACGGACAACGGACAAATGAAGAGCAAGTGTAAGCTATCTCCGACTCATGTTGGCTTTTCATGTCGGAAATAACTTGCCATTTTACATCTTATAGTTCCTCATCATTTATAATGATGAGAATGTCCATGCACTAAGATTTCGGTTGTTTAAACTATAAATCTTGTACACGTGGAAGTATTTCAGAATCAGAGAGTTAAAAAAATATGCTGCAGGTAATATTTTTTCTTGTATTTCGTAGTTTATATTATTAGTATTTTTGCTTTTATTAAACCATTGACCATATATTTTTTGTCCACAATCCACAATGCAATGTGCACCCTTAAGGAAAGTAGAGGCAATAATAAAAATAATAATAATACTTTTTTAATGATGATGATAATGCTTGATTCTTGATTCTAATATGATAATAATATGTAAGCGCAGTCCCGACGTGTCACGCTCGTTCATGATCATTGTACTCTGTACTCTGTATTCGCCACTTTTACACACAATACAAAAGGTGCTGTGTTGTTACCTTTCAAGTTCTAATCATAATCTTGGTTGTTTTGTTGGACATTGGGCATTGGACGCTGGTTGTGGATGTAGATGAGAAGAAAAAAGAGAGAAGCCGAAACTAATCAAATCCTATTTGACTAATCGTAGTTGCTCACATGTATTACACATTACACATAAATTGTGCCGAAAGAGGATCTCTTGATTGATCTTTTCCCATTCTGATTATACCTTCATCATATTATATTATGTTATGTTTTAGTGAACTAAATAAATTGCTTATCACACATATGTGACCAGTGAGTAATGAACAGTGAGTGAGTTCAGTGAGCAAACATGCTGATGAGATGAATACAATCTAGATTTTTCTAAAACAAAGTCCAACACATTGTTTGTTATTTGTTATGCATGTACAATGTACAGTGTATAGGAAACTCAAGTAAGTATAAATGAGCAACTGATTCCTTAAGACAAAAACACACAACAATATCACATGTGTCATACATTATACAGATATTCACAATCATGATAATATAAAAGTAAAAGTATGATGATAATAATAATAATAACAACAATAGTTGATATAACATGTAACATCAAATGCTCACTTCTCAAGTTGAAAGGCGGACAGTACAGTGGAGAAAGACAGGGGGATATTATTATTATCATTATTATTAGTATTATTATGAATATGGACTGACAACTGCGCCTACAAACTACAAACAACGACTGATCTTCGATCAGTTCACAGAAAGCTCAATAACTTTTGTTTTAACAGTTAATACTCCCATAATGAAGGTTTAAATATACCAGCGACCAGCGTGCATGTAGCAAATAGTTCTATCTCATATACATATTATTATAGAAACAAAGTCAATATAGTTTGATACATGAGGAAAGCACGTGGTCTTGAACTGTAATAATTACAAATACTCAGATAATAATTGAATGTGAACTTAGATGTTGTATAATGATGAGAATGTGTGGACTTAATAATAATAATTGCTTATGACTATCACTATATTATGCACTTGAGCAAAATCTCAAAGGAAAAGGTAAATGAATGTAAAGATTGGTCCGTATCAATTCATATCAAAAAATCCTACACCAATTCCACATTTCATTTTTGATTTTCGTGGTTCGTGTTTGGCCATCATCAATAATCAATATCATCCATATAAAAAATATATCCCAGGAGTCTTGAGTGTTGAGTGTTCTAAAATTACATACATCTGACTCGCTGCACATTTACATAATACATTAAGAACTGAGCATTAAGTGTACCTATCTATATATTTTATATTTGGATTTCAAAGTTGCTCAATGCCACAGAAAAGTTGTTATTAATTGTCATGAAGTAAAAATACGTAGATACTAGATACACATGTTATATTATATTATGCATAATGTATAGATGGATAGTCTATCGATTATCGATTCAAAGATGAACGATTAATGAAGCTTTAAATATGGTGACGAAGGTACTCGTTGACGTTCACACAGTGAACGGTGAAGCAAACAAACATAATAATGATTGATAGATTTTCCACTGATGAACGGATTTAGAATTTAGCCAAATCAAACCACAAACCACACACATAGGAAAAAAGCTCGCCTGTTTTCATTTGGTCATAAGTGTATGCTATATGCGGAGCTATCATGTATCAAATATCAAAGGTATATGAAATTATAGATTATAGATTGTTTTACAAAGTTGTGTAAATGCATAATTAAATTTTGTGGGTGTATAGTGTAGCGGAATAAATAGATAAAAGATAAATGAACGTTGGATATAGAATGTAGGAAAAGTAGGAACTTGTGCCTTGTAATTACTAATTGAATTTAAAATTGAAAATTATCAGAATTATATACAAAGAAAATTGAATGAAAGTCAAAAGTGCCGAGGTCTGCACGCTCATCAGCAATCATCATATTATATTGCACTCAAATCTGAAATTTGAAATACACGAATACGAATGATTGAATCTTGAATCGACCAAGTATATTATAATCTACTATGTATTATGTATTTTGTACTATATGTCCAATTACATAGCATACTAGTTGAAATGAAAACCAAAAGTATTGAGAAAGTTGTATCGATTCCCTAATGAAAATCCCCATTTGAATCTCTTGGTTTGGCTAAACAAGATAAAACGAGGTAATTTGAGTAAAAGCTAAAAGCTAAGAGCTCATGTACATCATGCGTACATTTTTACTACAACTTGTGTCCTGTGTACGTGCAAAGTAGATGGTAGATAGTAGATGCATATGTATATTATATTATATGTTGTTGTCTCATTTGGATTGAATTTGGATATATTACTTTGATCAAACCTGAGACATAAATCGTGAAGACTTGCCGCTCTACCGGAAATTTTTCAGGTTTTCATCCACAAACTATTGTACATAACATCAAGTACTTTTATCTTTTCTTACTCATGTAGCACTTTTGTAGACAAGCAAATCAATGGTCAAAATGCAATACTAATCACCATTATTTTCCACAAAAACGTTTGTACACTGTACAGAAAACAACTTTGTAACTTTGTTATTCCTTGTTCACTATGAACATTTGAACATGCAACAACAAGCTCAACATGTACTCTCTCTCTCTCTCTCTCTCTGTTTTTCTCTGTCTCTATTGCCCGATCAAAGGAAACCACGGAAAACAACAACATGAGATAATCAGCAGTAATGTCATCAACACGTACATATCATACATAGATAATAGATAAGTAATTCGACCGTGTGATATGTTGGATGCATGTAATTTCTGTAGTCTGTATTATGTAGTAAATAACACCTACGTAAAATTTACTTGTGAATTATGAGAATTACTAATATTTTACAACAATTTTGATTTTTTACTGAATCTATTATACATAATACATTTTATGTATTATGTACTAGCACCTAGCACCTAGCACCCAAACTTTTTAGCATATTTCACATGTTGTACGTTGTACATGACACGTAAGAGCAAAAACAACAGCATTAGTCATGATACATTGACGGGTTAATTGACCTGGTGCATGTTTAATGTTTAATCAACACTCTACTCTGTACTAAACTGGGGAACAACTAATTTTTTTTATATTACTATTAGGCAAGCTTTCATGTAGCTAATTGGCTCTGTTCTCTGCACTATGTTCTATGTTCCTCTCCCTTGCTACTACGTATTATATGTATTACACACACACGTGAAGAGTAATGAGTAATAAGGACCACTTCAAACCAGTAATAATAATAACAATAATAATATTTAATGTGTGTTTGATAAAAATCGCATCTTTTGTGACTTGTGACTCTGCTTAATTATCTTACCAGCCAAATTATCTAACAGAAAAGGACAGTGTTATAATACGTATGCTCATATGTATGTTTGTTTGACAATTTCTTTTGAAAAGAAGTGAAAAACCCTTTTGATTAGATATTAGATAGCAGATATTAAATGTACATTGTACATGCACATGCACATGTACACAAATCAAATCAAACATGCAAAAGTTTTCTAGATGGATTGTCACACTTAAACTGTTAACATAAAGTATAAAATGTAATAAAGTGGAGGAGAGTAATAATTATTATTATTGTACTGTACTGTGGCAATACTTATACATTGTTAAGTATTTCTTTGTCTTTCCTTGTTTATCCAAATTCATTGTAGATAATATGTATTACCATGTGTAATGCATATGGGGGTAAGGCTGGGTGATGCAATACGTATAGATAAGTAAAGATCATACAACAATCAGCAATACTGATATTATGATGGAGAAATACATGAAATGAAATGAAATTTTACAAATACAAAATATAATTATATTAACTCTCTCAACGCTCTACACCAAAGATGTGTAAAAAAGCTGAATAATAAAACTTCAGGAGCTTGCTGCTCAGGCACAAGCCTTATAGGAAAAAGTATACAAATTTCAATTTTTTTCTTATTCTTCTAAACAAAAAAAATAGCTAATACTTTTTAGCACAATAAAAAGTTTCTATATAATGTCATTTCACATCATGTCATATTATATCATATTTTGTGTACACTGTACAGAGAAAAGATAAGAAAAAACAATAAACAGTTTTCCGTGATTAAAAAAAATCTGGGATACTTGATGCTTGTAAATTGAGCTTTGAGCATAGGAAAAGAAATCAAATCAGGTAAATAATTTTTACGATAGTTTAGCGTTCAGCCCAACCGCAAAACATGAAAATCATGACATGAAATCTACCTGTGATCTTTGTATAAGTATGTACGCTGAAATATGAATTATGATACATGATACATGATATAATGTAATATATATACGTAATATATGTACGTTGTACGAGTTTCTATAGATAGATGGATGGATTGATTTCATCTTGAATGAAAAATCCACATATGAATCATAATTACAGCAATAACAATGGTAATATTGGATTGACAATTGAAATAAAAAGTACAAAAAAACCTCCTTTACTCCTCCTTTGATTCTGATTCTGATTGACTATGAACTATGAAAGTGACCAACAACCAACCGATTGCTAATTTTGGCTGGTTGAAGATTGAAGAGTCAGACCTTAGTCCGTTTATTATTATCTTTATTTTCTCGTTTAGCTTAGTACAATTCAAGTTATTGATACAGCAATAATAATAATACTAATAAAACAAGTTCTGACGACAGTGAGCCGAACACTGAAAATGAAACTGAAACTGAATAGAAAAAGGAATCACACCTTGATGGAAGACAACGCCCAACCAAATCAAACATATTACAGATTTTAGTTTTGAGTTTCGAGCTTTGAGTATTCAACAGTTCAATTTATCTAGTTCAATTGTTGTTACTTTCTTTCTTTCCATCCATCGACCCATTCATCCATCCGTCGCGTTCCTCGTTTGTTCCTTTTTATTTATTTAGCTTAGAGCAATAATAATAAAGGATGGAAAAAATGTACGAAATAGTCAGAAGAATATTATATCGTAAATACGTACACCGTACACTGTACACAGATAATATACAATGTATGTACTCAGTTTTCCTTATTTTCTTTTTCATCTTCTTCATGTTCATGATAATCTTTGTTCTAACATCCTGAAAATACACACGTACACGCATGTATGAGAACAATTGAAAATTGAACAGAATGTAAGGCAAAAACAGTGCACTTGTATAGTTTTCCTTTAGTCTGTAGACTGTAGTAATTTGTATCTGTGTGATTATAATGCATTCGGTGCACCTGCACATCAAGTCCAACTCCAACTCCAACTTGCCTCAAAGTTAACTTGCACTATTGACTATTCACTATCAAAAGTATCAAAAACCAACAATAAGCAACAATGTATACAGTATATAGTACGTATTGAATACCAAATATCAAATAAATATATATACAACTGATGCTGATGATATGAATCAGAAACAGACAGATCCTTGAAGAAACTCTAAACTCTAAACTATGTACACAGTACACTGACTGCAACAATAACAATAATACATGTATAATTTCACTCATCGTTAACTCTATACATATCAATATTTCGATATTATTTTTTTTCTTCAACTATTGCTTCAAAGAGACTAAAAAAATGCATATGCATATACATTGTATATTGTACATGCCACAGCATGTCATGGAATCAATAATATAAATATCAATATCTAGCATGTGTATTTTCTAGCATGTATGCGTATGCATTACATATACAAAACACTTGTGCAGTTACAGACAGAATGACACAGACATACAGACTTCAGGATGTCCTATTTAAAATAATGCAATTCATTTCGATTTCAATTCTTTGATTCTTTCAGTCATACAATTCAGTGTACACAGAATACAGAAGTCAAATGAAATGTTTTATTGGATATGCACGTGAGTTCTGACGATGAGATCTTTTTTGAAGAGTTAAAAGCCTTTCCAACTGAACTGCAACTGAAAACGACAGTGACTCCGAAAGCATCACCAGTCACTAATCTCCTACTTACGATTAGTAGTCGTAATTCCTAACATAATGTACATTAAAAGCATTAGGTGCTAAATAATCATTCGTCATTTTATGCTCTTTGGATTTTTCCTCGTATCTCCTATCGCCTATCTCATTTGCTCTTATCATATCCGTATCAACTATCAAGCCTATCAAGATTTAAGCTTCAAGATGATGAACAATGATCAAATATCAAATGAATCATCGTCATTGATCTGTATAATAAATGTACGTTTATGAATCTCTAAATAAGTATATTAAATGAATCGAAGAGAATGAAGCGGTAAAATGAGGGAAATGATTAGCTACATTTTTGAGCTAATTTGCAGTTTGTCACTCAAAGTCAAAACTTGTGGGAGAAATTCGTTGAAATCGAAACTGAGAATTGATGAGCGTACTTAAAGAACATAAAGGGAAAAAAGCTTTTTGCTCCTTTTATTTTTAAAAGCTAATCGATATTCGACACATTGAGTATCAATATTATTATTATTATAGGAGTAATTTTGTTCTGATTTTGAATTAACTTGGTTATTGGTTATTTTATGACAACTAAAGTGCATGTAAGCTGTATCATGTACCGTCAACAATGAACATTCAAGGGGAAAAGAAGATGAGAGCGAGATTCATTCAAATTTGAAAAGTTAGAAGCACATACTTGGAAAAAGTTTATTGTATTGACTACTTGCTTCATTTTTTCAAGTCAAGAGACTGTTTGAAGCCTCTTGTCATGACTAGTATCTGTAGGCAAATGGACATACATTGGACATTTTACATTACACATTTACATGTAGATATGTATTCATGAATTTATGAGAATGTGTTTTTAATGATCGAGTTTATAAATGATTGTGAGTCAGATCATTTATATTGTTCAGTTGACAGCCGTATTCCTTTTTTTTTATCCCCCCGGGTATTTTGTAGTTAGTATTTTCTATGTACAGATACGTTGTGACTTGTGACTGCTGAATTTTTTTCTGTCTCTGTTGCTGTCTATATGTATTCCTATGTTTTTTTTATCTCACTCTTTACTTTTTACAAGTATTGTACAATACATGTACAGTTGTCTGTCGAGCTTAAACTACAATATAATACAGATCATAACTATGTGATACATGTGTAATGTGTGTGTTCAATGTTCAATGTTCCATTCTCAATGCTCAATGCTCAATGCACATACCAGAATCTATTTCCACTTTCAGAACGTGCCGCACGTCAAAACGAAGTTAGCATTTTAGTGGTCATATTCGGATTCTCCATGTTGAA
>JAQGBH010002569.1:0-23771 GCA_034698265.1 Sminthurinus aureus
AGTGAATAAAACTTTCAAACGGCGTCAGAATCTAACAATTAATTCCAAACTTCGGTGACCCCTAGAGGTCACAAATCAACATCCCCCGAGAAGTTGTAATAGAAAAGTTGTAAGGGTGGTCTGGAGTACCTCTCTGCAAAATTTGAGCCCAATCGGTCGGGGGGCACTTTTCCTATTTAATGCCTGCGGGGTCCTTTGACTGAACTTAAATTAATGATATTATTTTAAATTTTCACAGCGCTCTAGTTTACGTTGGGATGAATTTGCCCAAGCCGGATGAGACGAGGAAGATTCGTCATTTGATTTCAAATGCCCGTTGTAATTTATGGCGGGAATTGTACATGCCAAATATTTGCAAAACTCATTTGAAATATTATAAAAACGAGGACTTGCAAGAAAAGTGAGAACTTTTATCAATTTTTCCCCTTTTTTATTCCTTCGTGATTTTCTCTTGTTTCAAATTTTTAATACGATTATCAATTATGGAAATTTTAGGCTGACTCTGAAACTGCTGAAAATTCTGTGTTACATGTATCTTCATGAACTTTACAAGTGCGCCAAACGTAAAAAAAGACTTTCCACGTTTTGTTTCATTTAATGAGGAATTTTAAATTCCAACTTATTTTCCGTTACTGTGTAGACCAGGTGATTTAGCGCTGCTCGTGAGTCTTTTGCACACGAAATCTGTCGAGAAACTCCACGGCGAGATGAATGTTTGTTTCCTCATCAAGTGAAATTCATTTAATTTTAATTTTTGTACTGAATTTAATATTAATTATTCCAATAATTTTAACCAAACTGATCTTTTCAAGTAAAAAGTTGAAGGAAACTTGACCTTGACCTTTGACCTCTGGTTTTTAATAGGAGACGGTGGCTGGTTATTGTGACATAATCGAAAGTCTCGCAGGTGTGGCAAAGCACAAGGAGGCAATTTCTTACGAAAGGCGGGCAATTAGAATTTTCAAGCATTATTTTTCCATGCACGAACACCTGGACGCCGAATCTCTATTGACCTCTGCTGACCTCTTCCTCACGCTCTCAACATCCAGGTAAAATAAAAAATAAGTAGTATGCGATTGACTTTGCTTTGGCCAATTAAAAAATGCTATACAATTCTTGCGGATTTTTGTTGTAGATTGCTCCGAGGCGAGCCGAAGAAAGCGAAGGAAAGTGCGTACATTGCACTGAGAATTGGGAATTTGCTGCACAACAACCGAATCAGCTGCATCGCCTATCCCGTGCTCATCCACTCGCTCATGTACTCGCTGGAGATGACCGAAATTGCAGAGGCCCTGGAGCGACTTTGGTACATGGCGCAGCAGGAGAATGACATTGTGTCCATGGCCATTTATTTTTCCATAAATATGGATTTGATCCTGGATTGCAGTTGTCCGCTTGAGCCATTGTACAGGTAAATTTCGATTAATTTTGCAAAATTAATCGTTTTAATTGCAAAGTGTGCAATAAAAAGTATAAAATTATTTTACTCGGCGTCCAGCTTCAACACAAAATTCAAAATTCATTTGATTTCCTTGAGTCACGTGAAAACTAGCGGAAAAACAACATTTGAATTTTGGATAAATTTGGAATTTATTCCGGTATTTTAAAAAATGATCAAAATTTTGAAAATTGAAAAGTTTAAATTCTTTTGAGAGGACTTTGATCGGATTTGTTAATTACAGTGAAGTTTTCTGCACGAGGTAAATTCTTCATTTATGTTCTATCATTTTGATTTGTGTGTAAAACTTTTGTATTTGTAATCGGGTGTAAAACTTTGATTATATTTTATAGTACAATTTATTGTTTTGATGAAGAGATCAGTCTGAAAGAACTATTTAAAACATATAAGAATTTAAATTTAAAATTGTACGAGTGAAAGTTGTTGTAGTTTAGTGTGGTTTTTGACACTTTCTATGAAAATGTTTTATCTTTTAATGTTGAATTTTGTGCTGAAGCTGGGCGCCGACTGAAATAATTTTATACTTTTTATTGCACACTTTGGCACTTTGTGGATTTTGCTGGGGAATTTTAATTGTTGTAATTTGGATTGTTCATTAACTTTTGAAAATTAAATTGCTTGTTAGTTTTACCTACATCTGTCATCTGTTTAGTGATATTTGAATAAATTTCTCTTCATTTTCTGCTGAAATAATTTTATGATTGTTTTATGTGACAACTTTGACATTTTGTGGATTTTTAATTGTTGTAATTTGTAATTTTTTTTTTTTTTTTTAAAAAAACAGCATTGAACAGTTCGTTTCTGGGAAAAAATGGATTCAGGCGCTGTCTTTTTTCAGGGAACTGGAAATCCAGTACAACCTCGAAACTTCGTGTGTGGTCTTTTTCTCCGCTTTTGTTTTATCCGTTATTTGATTGCATGTAAAAGTACATTTAGCATTTAACATTTAAACTTTAAACTGAGCGCGAGGGCGGATTTATTTATTTGTTGCTTGTGTGGTCATAAATTGTATTTGTATTTTCCAGGTTGGCCTTGTGGTTCACTCGTTATTCCTATTGGAATGAGGCAAATTACTGGCAAGAACTTGTGAGACTCGAGAGATTTGTTGCGTGTTTGAGCGTGACCTTTGCAAATAACAAATTACAAATGCATTTACAAATAAATTATAAATTGGATGCTCATGATTAAAAATTAAATGTGTTTTGTGTTTTGTATTTTGTTCAGGCGAGTCGTCACAGTCCGAAGACGATCTCTTATCACAGCGTGAGCGGGGACTTGAAATTGCTCCAGTGTTATCTCATCCTCTCCCATTTCCACACGACCAACCGACAGTTTGAATACTATCCGAGTGACAGGAAGAAAGTGGCCACGATCCTCAGCTCTCTCAAGGCAAATGTACGGACGGTGCCGATTCACAAAGCGAGGTATGTTTTGAATTTTATCCGTCAAATTTCAGACTCAAATGTGCACGTAGTAAAAATGTAGAAAAATGAATGCTTCTTGATGCTGTTGTTGTTTTTGTTGTGGAGTGGGTAATTGAGTTGTGTGTTTTATTTTAGTGTAGGTATTATCACCTGCTCGGCTACTATTACAAACTCCAGAATGCCCATGGAAAAAGTCGGAGACTCCTGCTCAAAGCCGAGAAAATTGCCCTGAAGCACGACAACAAACTGGAAACGTTCTTCGTCAAACACACGCGACTCGTAATCTTGAATCTTGAAATTGACTTTTAGTACTTTACTCTTGACTCTTGACCCTTGACTCAACGCACAACCAAAAACAAACAAAGAATGATTAAGCATTATTTGAAAACCGAGTGTTGTTTATTTCAGGTGTGGAACGACAGTGCCCTTCCGTCGAGCGAGTTCTACTGGGTTGATCATCTTGACGGGAATGAGGACTGGAGAGTTGTCACGAGGAATAATTGGGCCGACATCATGTACTCTCTTCCCATACCCAAAAAACATAATTCATAGGAAATCTTCACCTACTTTTTCTCCATTTAAAATGTACATGCCAGCCTCTTTTTATTTTTTTTTATTTATGATTTATGATGCTGGTTTTGATGGCCTTTTTTATTTTTACTTCGCATAACGAATTATGAATTATGTATTCTGGTGTCTAGTGTCTAGTGTAAAATATAAATAGTAAATACATGATAAATTGATTTTGGACTTTCACTTCCGTGAATAAAATACCTGCGTCCTGCGTCATTCTTAGCTAAAAAAGACATCCAAGTTTATCCTGGATCCTGGTGGTCAATGCAAAAAAAAAGATGTTCCAGTTTCATATTTAATATCGTAGTTGTAAATTGTAAATGGAGCTGTAAATAAAGCAAGTAGATGTAAATATTAAATATTAAATAATACGTCCCTGAAAATTCAATTTTTCTAATGGATTCATCATTCATACTTTTGGATTTTGGATTCACACGGCATCCAATTTCCATTTTCCATACTTGACGTAAAATAATTATTTAGTTTGGACAAGAGAACAAGGGCAAAAGATTTGTCCATGTATAAAATAGTATTTGTAGCTTGTATTTTTTACTTCCTGACATGCTCGCAGCATACAGAGGGTGTTCTCAGATTATAAGAACGATTTGCTTTTTATTTTTCTGTCTACTTTTTTAAGCTACAGTTTCAACCATTGACACTACCATAAACGTCAGTTTATGTACATGGATTTTAACACAAGTTCCATTAGAATCCATCAACTTAAACCTAAAATACGTGGGGTTGAAAAACAAGTGTCGAAAAATAACTTTCCAGTTTGGCCTCTTTTTCAATTGGTGAATTTAACTTCAAAGTATTTTAAATGAAATTAAATGCAGATGATAAATTATAAAAATTATAGAAAACATGTACTAGGTCAATGTAGAGGTCGTCTGCATAAAAAAGTCTAGGTAACTCGGCCTTCTGATTTATACAAAAATTAATTTAGTCGTAATTTGTAGGGTAAAAGTTTGACAAGTTTGAATTCACATAAAAATTTTAGTTTTAAATAGAATTTCTTGGATCGAAAATGGCATGTACTTGCCTTGAGGCTTCTCTAAGACCTATCTACAGTGAAAGTCCCAGGTTGCGGCACAAAGGGTGGCCGCAGAAGGACTCTGATTTATGGGAAGTCCTTTTTTGGTGGAGTTTTCTAGAGATAAAAAACCTCTAGAACAGGTCATGTTTTTCACTTAAAAGGGCGAAACTTCAGTGTTAAGTACAGAAAAGGGTGCTCTAGTATGTATGCTTGGTTTTTTTTGAAAGCTACAGGTTGACGTAAACCACATCAATGTAGTACTGGAAAACTATTTTTTGAAACTTTTTTTTAACTCCACGTATTTCGCGTTAAAATTGATGGATTCTAGTGGGATTTGTTTTGGTTACCATCTACATAAACTGAAGTTTATGGTAGTGTCAATAGTTTGAACTGAAACTGGAAACATTGACCGGGAAAAGAAAAAATACATCGTTCTTATAATCTGAGAGCACCCTCTGTATTTTGTGTCAAACTACCAACGCAGTATTAAAAGCAGCATATTTTTATTTACTATTAATTTTATATTATCCTTTATCTACTACTTAGACATTTTACAGTTTTTAATTATAATAATAAATAATATATTAGTCCTTAGTTAAGTTTAGTTTAATCTTGGTTATTTTTATAATATTGTGTCTCCGGGGGAAGAATGGTCTCTTTTGTACCAATTCGGTTCAACACATAAATAAAGTCAAATAAAACTTTGGCAGTGAGGCCATGTGCGAAAGTGGAGTTCTGATGAGCGGCGTTGTAATGGAGCAAAACTAATAATTTTAATGTGTCATGTGTGACTTTTGATGCGCGGAGAAAAACATTGACGGAGCTTAACGCTCTTTGAAATTTGTCATGTCCAAAAACTTTTGTCGCACTCTAAAACTGTAAAACCATCGGATCGCATAGTAAAACGTAAAAAGTAATAAGCATCAACTTTATTTTGCACACACGTTGATGTAACATGATGATCCAAAATCCAAATGCGGAACTTGATTAATGGACTCCATTAAATATTCATGTTACATTATAATGTAACAATAATTATGGTAACGAATTCGTCCTATTTTATTTCATTTATTTCATCGAAGCCCCTGTCGACGAGGATGCGGATGTGGATTCGGAGGAGAAAACGAAACGCGGGATAGCTAAAGAATGAGATCAAACCGCATTGAATATTTGACATTATTTGGCATGATTTGGCTTTATCAGCTTGTGCATTCAGTTTTGAATGCCTAAAGACAAAGTTTTAGCCAGCATCAAAAAGCATCATCTTTTTCCCGTCTCCAATTTCAATTTCCAAAAATCCATCCTTTCTGCTTCCTGCTTTCTCCTCTCTCTATCAATATTCATTACAACAATAATCCACACTTTTGTGTTTGTTGCGTATTTTGTGAAGAGTGGAATGGAGGTGAATGTAAATGTAGAATTTGGAAGAGAAAGGCACTTAGTCGTACTGAAGTTCAACGTAACGAGTCTCTTGTGACAGATTCCAGTCAAAAGTCAACCGGAATGTTCGGCGGCATGAAATAACTGGAAATGATGTAACACAACATTCTTTTCTCTTTTGCTTTAGCTGGAAACTGGAAAGAAATAAGGTGAAGAGTGAAGAGTGAGAGCAGGAATCCATTTGGAGTAACAGGTAAAAGGTAAAACGAGAACAACGAGAATGGAAATGGAGATCTAAACTCATCATCAGCATCACCATCATGAGACCACACACAATTTACAATTTACCGTTTACAGAGCAAAACGTGTGTTTCATAAAATACTCAAAAGTAGGTAAAACGCGAACACGAGGAGAAAGAGAGAGAGAAAGAGAGAAATAATGTCTACCCGCCCACAATAAACTCAACAAAATCATCTCCCGTCTCCCGTTCTTTTTTGTCTGTCTCTCTCTTTCCTCTGTCTATAAAATACCCGGGCACTTGACACGGTCCTTTCAGTTCACGTCGCCTCCCCACACTCTCAACTTTTCAATTTCAAACACTCCTACTCCACTTTACACTTCCCATTTCCCGTTCTCCGCGGATCCGCGGATTTCCCCAGAAAAGTGTCTCAAATTTAAATATTTAGTGAAAAGTGAAAAATCAAAGGACTAAAGAAAAGGACAAATTAAAATTGAATACAAATAAAATGGTTCATAATTTTGGGACTTTGTTCCTCTGTTTTGTCTGTTTTGCTGGGATTTTGAGTGTGATTGGTCGTGTGGAAAGTCGAGAAATATCCATATCCAGTTCAAACAGTGTGATTGGAAACAACAATGGGCGAGATGACGAGGAGCTGGAGGAGCTGATCAACGGCAACAATGGAGCGGATGGAATTGGAGCGGAAGTGGAGTTGAGTGGTAGTGAACGATTTAAAAAATCAGTCATGGGCCTTTTTGGACTCGTCACGCAAAAACCGCATCATAAAACTGAGACAGAGTAAAAATCCCCATTTTATTTCTTTTTTATCAGAATAAAAATTGAAAAAATTTAAAAATCAAAAATCAAAATAAAACGGGGTTTCAAAAACGAGATAAAATTGAGAATTTTCGAGAGTTGGATTTGGACTTCTATTTTTTTAATTAATTTCCAGAATGGCGTTTCCACCCCCGCAGGGATTTTTATCAACTCGAGGCAAGAAATTTTACGGTGGATCTGGATTTGGTTCTGGACGTAGTTTAAAGCACGACATGAGTTTGATCCCCGTTCCCGTCTCGTCCGATTTTAGACTTGGATTTCCGGGTGACGGAGACTGGAGTTGGAAGATTCCAGCGGAACAATTCCTCTTCTCCAGAGGCAGAGTTCGCGGGGTCAATCCAGACTACATTCAAAATTTCTAGTTGTTTTTCTCCTCCGTAAATAAATATTTCTCAAGCTCTTTCACATCAAACGTCAAACGTCAAAAGTGCACTCTCTTTTCTCTTCATTTACATTTTTCCATTCCAATTATTGTCATACAAAAAGACGAATTTTCTATTCATATCATTTGTCTAATAATTAATAATTATTTCTAATTTCTGATTTCCAATTAAAATCAATTAAAATATGAATTTAACGGAAATGAATCTTGTATAATGTTTTGACCATGAAAAATCGAGAGAATAAAAACATGTTTACAAAAGTTGATTTTTTATAAATAATAAAATATAATGGATTTTTATTCATTCATCATCAAAAATTTGCAACTTAAAACTGCATTAAAATAATTCTTTTGTCATCCTCATTCATTTAAAATCTAATGACTGATTCTAAAAATAATAATTATTATTGTACTTGGTTAAATTTTCACAGTTCCATCAGAGTCAAAATAACTGTGAGATTTTGTAGGCATTTCTATTTACAATTTATAATTTACAGTATGGCTTCTTCAACTGACACTTTCAAAAATCAAAACATTCAAAACATAAAATATTGTACAAAAAATACTGCACTGGCCACCCGCACACCAAACACAAAACACAAACACAAAACACGCATAATTATCAGCATTTAAAAGGACAATTTACAGAGAAAAATCAAGAGTCTAGAAAAACGTATTTAAAAAGTTGTTATGTCTTTGGCGTCCATGAGACGAGCGGAGGATTTGCCCTCCTCAAGTTGCCCTTTGAATCTCACGACGATCCAAATGGAGTATTCCCGAACCATGAAACAAACCACGTAAAACGGGATCGCCCACGGCTTGACCACCTAAAAAACAAACATTTACAATTATTTTACATTTTTCTTAAAAATACAGCTAAATACAGGAAATTACGTGATGATTGCTTTATGTTTGGAATCCGAACCTGGAGGATAATTGTGGCGAGGAAGAAGGCGACGCTGAGGATGAGGAGGATGAAAGTGTAGACAAGCCAAACTCTGCATTTGCTCGCACTCTCATGTTTCGCCGCTCGGTCCGAAAGCCAACCCAGGTAAATTTTCTGAAGCCAGTAAAACGTGTTGAACCCCAAAAACACACGAATTGTATTTGCTACAAGAAATCAAAAATCAGAATTAAAATTATAAATGAATAAAAGTCATTGCGCATTGGGAATTTAGTGGACAATGAGCAAATAGTTGACCATTCGCTATTTTGCTATTTGCATTTAACATTTAAACATGAGTTTGAATTTGAAGGAGCTTTTATCATTCCTCTTTCATCATCCTGTTCATAATTCATAATGATCGGAAAAGGACGTTTAAAATGTATTTATTCATGGTAATTTGATTGAGAATTTCAAGTCTGTACTTGTGCACGGTTTAGCAGCTGTAAATAAAGAGTGAAGAGCAACGAGGAGAGTGCATAGTAAAATGTGAATGTGTACTTAACCCACATCCATAATTCATCATTCATCGTTCATTTTTAAACAGAGGATTGCGATTTGCGATTCATATCCTTTTGTCATCTCCTTTTATTTTTAGCTTTAGCTTTTGTTCTATTCTTGTTCTATTCTTGTGCTTGTTGTTTTGTTGTTGTGAGAGACGTCACAAGATGAAGGGATAAAACAAAGACAAAGACATCTCATCTCAGCACAATTGTCAACACTGACCATTTTATTTCCACATCCCAGATTCAGATTGAGATTGAGATGTACAATGTGCGCCCTGTCATTTCCATGTGCAGCATCCAATTACAGATTTATGAGCAGAGATAACAAATAAAAAGAGATGCTTCTGATTTTAGATTCAGATTCAGATTAAATGTGACACATGTGACGATGGACGAAGTTTGCACAGCTTTGAAACTAATGCACAAACAAAACTCAAAACAAACTACATAAAAGCAAAAAGTACAACAGTTTGAACTCGCTTGATGACTGATTAATTCTTGGTTTTTTTTGAGTTTTTTTATTTGTGAGTTTAGCGCAGCTTTCGCTTACTCGACACTCGACATTCGACAATCGACAACAGGTGATTTGGTCAATTTGAATTCAAGTGTACTGTGGAAAGAGTGGAAAATGTGTGATTTGTGTGAGGCTTTGCTTACATACAGCGTTGTGTGAGGTTCTTTGGATTGGTGTGTTTGGTATTTGGTTTGTTAATTGGTAATGTCTAATGTGTAATGCCTAATGTACATGTTTATTATTTATTACGTGTTTTTACACGTTAAATTGTAAAAGAGAAGAAAAAAGTTTCCGCTACTCGCTCTACAAATTTTAACGTGTATTGCGGAATTTATCAGTGTTTAAATCTTAAATCTACCCAAACCAAACCAAAGTACACTTAAAAATTAAACAAAAGTACGACATGTGTGTTCAAAGTGGGAATAATAAAATAAAATATAAAATCCATGTTCAATTTGAATTACGTGTTAAATGTTCATGTCTATCATAATTTTATTGTTTACTCTGCATTTGACTAATATTCAAAATATTTTAATCCTATTCCATTGTCTAATCTGTTTTCTGTTTGGTGTTTGGTGTTGCTACACTTCCTCTTTTGACTCTTTGCCTTTTGACTACCACACATAAACACACAAACACATGAAAAATCTAGATCCATTTTATATTTCATGCAGATATCACAAATCACAAAAACTACATCCGTTTTATCATTTATCAGAAACAGTAAAATATGCAAAAATGGAAAGGAAAACAATTTTAGGTTGCTTTTGATTTTTGATACTTGAATGCCTTCAGCTGGATTTTAAAGTAGTTGTTATAGGCTTATGATTTTGACCAGTAAAAAATTACGCAAAGGGAATCTACGTCCTCAGAGTGAACAGCAAAGTATTCAAATATTTCAAGTGGCGTTAAATACCAGCAAAAAATGTTACGGGTCAAATTGACTTTTGTCATGTTTCCACGCCGTTTAAAATAATTAATGTACCGGATGCAGCAGTTAGCCAAAGGTTGATTTGGCCTTAGCCTTTGTCTGCACATCTTACGATTTCCCATTATAAATTATAACTCCAATTCCAGTACTTGGAAATTCCAAAACCCAGCACAAATCAAAATTTTGTGCACCATCCTTTTGCATCTTGATTCAAAGAATTTTTACTGTATAAAGTGCAAAGCCTCATCTTTCATGTCATTCTTATTTCGCATTCGCATTCGAATCAGAATTGCTTGTTGCAAAATTATAGTTTTTTTCATAATTCACATAATGATTTTGAATTTGAAGGAGAGTAAATAGAAGAAAGAAGGAGTTGAACTTACTTCCGAGGCTTTCGAGGCTGCTCAAGTCGAGGAATCTGTCGAGTTGGTGTGGTGGTTCTCTGAGGAATTGTAAAACTTGCTCTTGGAATTTTTCAAGGTAGTAAATTGCTCCAACGCTCACCACCAACATCCCCAAAGAGATCAACTGTTACAACACACAACATTCAATTATATTCAATTATATTACATAATATTTTACCCAATGACAAATGAAGCGTGAAATGATAATCATAAAAGAAAAGATGGAATTCACTAGATGGAAACTTACAATGTCAAAGAATGCGACGATCCGCAGTCCAGTCCTCACACGAAAACACAATGTCGGCTCCATTTTATCTTAGATTTAAAAGTCCTCTGATTCTTTTCTTCCACCAAAAACGCTTATAAATTGCACTAAATTTTTGCACTGTTTCTCTTGAAACTTGAAACTTTCCAAGCACAAGAATAAACACAAAACAAAATGTACACACTTGAAGAATAAAAACACGGAATATTTATTCACTACTCACAATTCACAATTTACTGACAATGTAATAAACCGGCGTCTTTTTCACTTGCACTTTCATAATTCACATCCACAATCCTCTCAATTTTCCAAACTCACAGCACAAATCACAAAACCAAACACAATTTTCCAAAGAGTGAGCGAGTGCACACAGAGCGAAGAGGAAGGAAACTACGGTGAAGAGTGAAGAGTAGTTAAATTCCAGAGTTATTATGATGCAAGTCCTTGAATTTGGATTTGTGTTTATTTTTGGTGAAACCCGGATGAAAAATAGATAAAGAGAAAGGAAATGTCTCAAGTTCAAAGGGGATTCGGAAAGAGAGAGTGAATTCCTAAGAAGGATACACAAGAATAGAAATCTCTCAAGTGTCACTTCACTTTGTGCTCACTTTTGTGTCTACAGTCTACAGGTAGAAATCCCCAGTTCCAAGTTTGTTCTCCATTCTCCTTTAGAACGGACAGGAAAGAAAGGAAAAATGTGGTGATTGTTGTTTATCTGCACCTATTTTCTGTTCTCTTCTCTTCTGCCTCAACTTGTGTATTGTGTATTGTGCACACCACAGCCAACTCCACAAGGATGGGATGAAGCAGGTACTTACAACCTACAATGAACAACTGCAGTTGAAAAGATAGTGTACATTTACAATCCACATGCACTCTGTACAATTCACATACAGAAAATAAAACGTCCCTGAACACTGAACACACGTTCGCAGCTCGTTCTCAGGTAGAGAAAAACTAAGGACTTTGTTTCCCTTACTTTTTCAATCCTCACTTCTCACTTCTCACTTCTCGATATCCACAAACAAAAGTGCATATAAAATCCACATGAATTCACTCAACTCAAATTGACGTTGTTTTGCTCCTCTTCACAAATTGGAATTGGAATTGGAGAAAAATCCAAAGTCAAAGTCACAAGTTTAAAGGTCGGAAACTTTCAAGTGGCTCCTTGTAAATTGTAAAGCATAAGGTCGTTTTGGTCACTATGCTGCCTTCTTTATTACACCATTCTCATGTTTTTCATTTTAATTGATCCACCTGTGCTACATTTCCATAATTTTCCTCAATCTTCAACATTCAACACACTAGGAAAATTACATAAATTGTAAATTACTCTTGACTCTTGTATTTTATTTTCCGTGTGCTTTGCCTTATTTTTGCAAGTTTTCTTCCTGCTTCCCTGATTTTTGCTTCCGAGCCTGTATTTTCTGTAGTGCTAGTGGAAATGGTAAAGTAAATGGGGATTAAAATTAAAACTATTTTATAGATTCAAGATGCGGCAGCAAAGAGCAGTTAAAATTTAAAATTCAAGCTGAAATAAATACGTTGAAAAGTTCAACTGGCGAAGTCTCGTGAATCAAGAATTAAAAGACAAGATTTTGTTTCACTCTCGTCCAATTTTTAACTCTAAACTCTGAACTCGCAGCTACCCCAACATTCAACATGAAACGTGCAAAAATTGCAAAGGCAGTTGACTCTTGCTCTCAAGAAAATGCGAGTCAAAGGAGAGTTTTTGCAAATGCACCTACAATTTACAATTGCCACTGCGTAGATCATGAATCATAATATTTACCATTGCACAACAAACTACATCATAAAAAGGTCCAACGCAGTCCAAAATCCGGCAGAGCAGAAAGAATCTTTCTCTGCCTCCGAGCAACAAGAAAAAGACGTCAAATCTCAATTCTCAATTCTTCATGTTTATCCATTTTTCGACTTTGAAAAACAACGCTGGATCCTGGACAGACGTTTCATTTCTATGTTTTCCTTTCCGTCCTCCGTCACTATACAATCCAATCCAACAAAATGCAAGCCAATCAATTAGTTGGCATGTAGAGAAAAAGTAATAATTTATCTGTGGTTTGAGGTTTGCGTATTTTACAAACATTGTGAATAATTATTATGAATTCTGAATCGTGAATTATGAGGAAACGTGAGCTGGAGATTATTTTTTATTGGTTTTTGTTGTTGTTCCTTGCAGAAAAAAGGAAAAAGAGTAAAAGATGGAAAATGGAGAAGGAAAGAGATGTAAAATGAGAATGACGTGTGTTATTAGTGGATGTGCAAAAAATGGAAGGAAAAATGTGTAAGAAAGAGGAGAAAAAGAGAGTGAGGCTGTGCTGAGTACATAATATTCCTAATTCGTAGTTTGTAGTTGGTAGTTGGTAACATGAGTTCAGAGAAGCAAATCGGACGTTGTTTTTGCATTAAAAGTTGCACAAAACAGAAAATATACTTGGATTTATGATTCTGTTTTGCTCTGTGCTGTGCTGTGTTGTGCGTTGTAAATGAAAATGAGTGTGAATCAAAGGAGCGTAGAGCATGGAAAATATTAGATTGGATGAATATTGTAAATTAATTGTATATTATGCCGTTGGACATGCCACGCTGCACGCTCAACGAAACTCGAGTATTCGAGTATCATCTATATATAAACTAAAACCACACACAACATGTCTAACATTATGTATTGTAGAATGTAGAAACAAAAGAAATATGTGCGTCACTCTCACTCTCATAATGTAATGACATGATATGATGTTGAATATGTGCAAAGAGTATGAAGCAAGGGATATGTACGGACTATGGACGGTGGGCATGTGAGAAATGAAGAGAAGAGAAGAACCTTGCACAGGCAAAAGGACAGACACAGACACGGACGCTCAACTCTCAACCCAACACACAACACACAACTCACTCCACATTCTACATTTTACATTTATATTTACAATACTATTCACATCCTTTGGATTTTTAATCATTAGCAAAAATCACATTAATTTCCATTATTAAAATTCTCAGCACTCACAACCAACACCACAAACCACAAATGACAAAATGCAAACGACAAAAAGCATGTCAATTTCTAGTCAATTCCTTTCAATAATCCGCCACTTTTTTTCCTCCTACAAACTGCACAAAGTTCAAGTGACTCCAGAAACTTCCGACTTGCTGACATTCCACATTCCACATGCAAACGCCATGCCAATTTTCATCATTAGAAATTAAAAATGCGGAACGCACATTTTTGTAATTATTCAGGTGCATTTTCTATCCTTTTTTCTCTCGTCCGTCATATCAACCATTTTTTTCTCAAATAAGCAATTGTACATACAAACCAAGCTAAATCAATTGAAACTAAAGCAGAGTAAAGGATGAAGAACAATGTGAGAGAGAATCAAATAAAATGGTGAGCGAGGATAAAAGTTGAAGAAATGATACTCGTTTTCAGTGCAATTAAAAGTGTGCATAAAAATGGTTTTTCAAACTTGAAAAACTCCCATGATATTTCTTCAATGGTGAAAAAAGAAGGATTTTCGCAATACGAAATTCCCACAATGTGTAAAGTGTGTAAATAAATGTATTCATCCTCTTTGTTTTGTTCTACGCTCTGCAGCTGGACTGTTGTTGCTTGTTCATCACCTCACATCAATTATCACTGAATGTTTACTCTTCAGAGCACATGGATTTAGATGTAGTTGGAAACACTGGGAATGGACTGGAAAAATGGCAACTTGAGACTGGAGATTACACAAAAACAGTTAAAAAGACACCAATTGATATTTCATAACACTTTTTTACCCATTCTGTGTGTGGTGTAAAAAACTCTAGGTCAGTTTTCATTCCATTTCATATTTCATATTCCACGTGCGAGCTGCAGACTGCACACTTTTTAGTTTAGTATTCACCCAAAGTACGTTGAACGTTGAACGTTGAACGTCGTCCTCTCAAGACTCAAGAACAAAGCAATCACAAGTCACAAGATTCAGACTCACTTTTTCCCATTCCATTTGATGTTTGATGGACGCATGTTGAATGTTGACGGATCAAGGCTGACTGTCCACTCTGATCACTGCAGACACAGATCAAGATGCAGACTAAATTTCCATTGGCCATTCTGTATTCTGTATTCATCCGACCTGTTAAACCTAAAAACCACGTAAAAAGATCACCATGGATTTTTTAATTGTATGATTACCTTGCACCTCCTTCACCCTTCATGTTTTTTCATATGATAACCGTGAACCATGAATAAAACCAAGTACATGAAACGCCAATATTTCTAATGGATTTAGATCCAAAAATGTCATAATATGTCATAATATTTTTGGTGTCATGTAGTTGAAATACACAAATATCCAGTTTTACAAACTATAAACCAAAGTGAGAGCGAGCAGACAGGATTTGTTCATATTTTAAAACGTTTTCAAATGCTCCAGTCTCTAGTCTCTAGTCTCTAGTCTCCAGGTGAATTTTATGTGTCAATCAGATGTGTCCAGCACACGAACTCTGTGATTGGAACCCCGTGCAAAAGATGAATTAGGACAAACGGCGTTGTATTTAATGGAACAAATTTGCTGATTTTAATCCGCGTAGTTTAACGCCGTTTCAACTTTTTATTCATTTTGTGAACCTTTCGTACTGAAGTTGTATTTGGTTGAATTTGTATTCGGTATAAAGGGTGATCTCCCGTAAATGCAACATCCCTGTAATATATTATATATAATTTATATGTATGTACGTTTCATAATATGTGCTGTTCTAAGTTGTTAAAAAATGTTTTTTAACCTTGAGAAAAAATTAAAAATTCCTCTCATATCTCACAAATCTCCAATTTCCCTTTTTAGTTTTAACCAACACGATTCCTTCCTTTTATTCACATTTTTTACTTGCTCTTCACATTTTTAAAAACAAAACACAAGACACGAAGCACAACACATACCATACTAAAAATATAAAATACAAAAAATTAACAGCACCATTTGTAAATAATAAACAATGCAAACTTTAAGTTGGATTCAAAATTCTAAATTTAAAATACAAAATACTATTTAGTCAACAACTTAAAATTAGTACAACGAAAAGTTGTGTACAAAAAAAAGTGGATGAATCCAACGGGAATTTTATAATATCTTGGTCTACGCCATGAAAATTGAATAAGGAGAAACAAAACTGAATGGACTCAAATCAGAATCGTATCCGCTGGACATGATTTTAACTTCCAAAGGCTCTTCATCTTCATTCATCATTTCAAAGGCACAAACTCCGGAAACTTTTGACAACCTCGGCGTTTTCTCTTCCATCCGTTTGAAATTCCAACCCGCAAAGTCAATTACAAGACGCCGTAATTCTGTTTAAAAATAAGGAGACAAAAAATGGAAATTAAAATTCATTTAAATTAAAATTGAATCCAAAATAATTCTTTTGCATGATTTTACAAATAAAATTCTTACTTTTAAGTTGAATAATTGACGGATATTTTCTCAATTTCTCAATTTCTGCCTTTGGGGTTTGTCTCAATTCCTCCACATTCATTTTCAACAACGTCTCAACATCTTCTGCATCAAAGCCCGTGAAAAAGGAGTCAACCGCTTGATTATTTCCAGTTCCCGAATTTCCAGTTCCAGAATCAGAGGACAATTTCAGCTCCAAATTCTCCAGTTGTTGAAAATTGTTCCAAATTCCTTCGGCCGTGGTCAAAAAACTTGAATTTGAAATGGGAAATTCAACGTGGAGATTTCTACAATTGGGAAACATTTCTGAAATGTTTTTTAAAATTGGGACAGCCGACGAGTTTTTGAGTCGCACAGTAAAAATAGTGGAAAAATTGAGTTGTTGGTTTTTAGGAAAATATTTCCCCCAGTTTTTCTCAGCAGCCGCAGCATCAGAATCACCCAACTCCAAATCTAAAACAAATTCTGTCAAATTTGGAAAAGTTGTAGAAATGTCCAGAGCCGGAGGAAAAACAGGAGTGGAAATTCGCCCACTGGAAGAAGCGGAAGAACTTGGTCCATGCAAATTTAAATAGTTGAAGAAACTTGTGAATGGCATTCGAAAAACAAATCCGCCTTCACTCGGGATCGAATACACTTTCAAAGTCTGAAGTTTAGTCAAAACTGGAAATTTCAGTCCAGCATTTCCGAGAAATCCCATCGGCTCAAAATGTTCAAAAGACTCGAGGCAATTTTTGTTCTGCTCCAGAATTTTGTTGAGGAATGAAGCAAATTTGACATGTTTTTTCTTGGGCTTTGAGTTAAAGTTGACATTGACATTTTTGGTGAGGAGTGGAAAACCGGGCTGGAAAAAAATGGCCAATTTTTTTAGCTTGAGTTCTGCACAAATCTCGACAATTTTCTCCAGTTGCTCCAGATTTTCTCCATCCTTTTGCACCACAAGTTTCGCCTCATTGACCACGTGGATTTTGCCAAGTTCTCTGAACACTTGAAGTTTTTCTAGTGGGAATCCAAAAGGGCGGGAGCTGGAGCTTTTGCACACTTTCAAATTTGGCGCGTTTTTCAAAATATCTGGGACAAGTCCAAAACTCTGGTCAACCTCAGAAATGACGAGAGTTTTCAGTTTGTCCAGGGTCAAACAGCTGGAGATTTCGGGTGAATTTGGAGTGGGTGTGAATTTTGGGGATTTTGAGCAGCTGAGGACAGAGCAAAGTTCAAGCTCGACAATGTTTGGCATTTGGGCGAGGAGAAGGCGTCGGAGATTTCGGGCCGTTTTGTCCAAACCCCCGATTTTGTAGTCACAGCCGATGTACAAATGACGAACTTGAGTTCCGTAAAAATCCAGGAATTCCGCCATGTCGTTTGATTGCAGTTGGAGCGGGAGATCAAAATTGAATCCAGTGAATGGTAAATTCTCAAGAGGTGAAGAGTCAGAGTCAGATGAAGAGTTTTTGAGCAAGTCAGTGAATTTACTGAGAGATCGTCGCTGGGCGTTTCTTCTCGGCACCGTTTCCATGTAACAAAGTTTTCTGGTGTCATAGAAAAACTGTTTTTTGTTGTCCGGTCGTCGGCGATGAAGAAAAGTGGCCACTGGATTCCAGGAACGACAAACAAGACGACAAGAAACCAGATCCAAAGTCGAAATGTATTGGAAAATGGCCATCAAAATCTGCTGAAAAATTACACAAAATAAAAACGTTTTTGTATCAGTATCAAAAATCTTGATTTGTAATGTAAAAATTGAATTAATTTCCACTGTGGTGTTTGGTGAGGAATTTGCGTAGATTTTACATACCTCTGGCGGAGCCTGCTGACAACTGGCCAAAATTTCAGGATTTCCAATTCCAATTTCATCTTGGTTTATTTTTCTTCCTTCCTTATTTATTTTGCCGTCCAATGACATTCTAAATTGTAAATTGTAAATGAAGAAAGAAATCTGAAAAATAGAGAATTATTTGACACAATTAAACGACTGTATTTTTTCTCTTAATTTGGCCCTTTGGTTTGAAGATTGAAACCAAGAAAAAATATTGCGATTTAATTTGAAGTTGAAACCATGACAAAGAGTCAATTACCTCAAAGTTGAAGCGAAACGAGCCGAGTTGTGGATGGTTTGTTGTTTGTTGTACTTTGAGTAAAAATGTTGAAGTTGCAATTTGCAATGGACAAAATAATTTTTCGTGTTTAGACACTTGAAAAACAAGTGTGTGAATGTGAGAGTTTGAGTTGAAAGTGGAGACTGGAATTTTTGACGGACGCTAAACGGTTTTAGAGTTTAGAATGGGAAACGGGGATTAGAAAGGGACTTTTTAAATCCGCTTGTGTTTTAAAATTGGAAAAATAGAAAGGGATCAGCGTTTCTTCGTAGCACCTCCAGACTCCAGACTCCACACTTGTTGAGTTTTCCATAATTCTCCGCTTTGCACTATTTTTACTCCACACTCCACACTTTCTAATCTCATGGTTAATTATTGTAAATTGTACTGAAAACACAGAGCGGAAACGTACGCGATATGATTATTTCCAATTCTAAAATAATTTCCAAACGGAAAAAACCATCTGTTTCATTTTCACATGAAATTTTAAAACAGGAACGAAAACAGAAATTAAGAGAAAATGACAAAATGCTTACACAACTAAAAAATACAAAATGAAAATATTTTGGGCAACTTGGACGTCGATTGAATTTATTCTGTTTTAGTGTATGCACAACAAAGACTAGAATAGCAAAGAATAGTTCCGTTGAAACCTTGAAAAGATTGCTGAACAATTGAGGCAACTACTTTTTGATTTTTTAATTTGTATTTGTTTCATCTCCAAAAATATAATCAAGTAATAAAATAAATTTATGGATAATAAAATATAAATTTTCCATAATCCTCCGCTGTCCACTATTTTTACACAACACTCTCTAATCTCATTGCAAAAGTGGAGTGAAAAGGTGGGCGAAAAGATTATTTCCAATTTTGAAATAATTTATAAAATGAATGTTTTATTTTCACATGGAATTTTACCACAAAAATTAGAACAGAAATCAAGAGAAAATACGACGCACAAGAAACAAATAAAAAATATACCATGAAAATATTTTGCGCAATTTGGACGTCGGTTGAATTTTTTCTGCTTTGAATGGCTTCACTCGCTGAAAGTTGATTGGGTTTTTGGGTTTATCTTCATAAAGTATTAATGTAGAAATTGAGTGTTACTGGGGAAATTTACACCAACAACAGTTTATTTTAAACACAATTCAAAAATCAGAGTTTTTTCGCTCCACTCTTCTCAATTCAAATGAAATGGAATGTGTGTCTGTTTGCTTTTGTATTTTGTCAAATAAAAATGATGAAAACTCGTCATGTTTTTCTGTTTATTTCAATTTGCGTAAAATTTTCTTCTTGTTGGGATTTAGAAGACCGAGTAAAACACTTTTCAGTGGCTGTGATCAGATCCGAAATCCGAAATGCTCTCTTTCCATCCCGTCGAACAACCTTCTATTCACATAGTAAAACAAATAAACATTTGATTTGAGCTGTCCCCTTTATTCTAAATATTATAAATCATACTAAATAGTTTTCCACAAGAAAGAAGAATCCGCTAATTTTTTTTTCCACCAGGTTCAATTTTTTCGGATGAAGAAAAGGCAAAAGTTGAGCAGTTCTACCAGAAAATTCAAAACGCTTACAAAGGTCAGGAGCTGTTTGTTCAGGATATTTTAGTTCGGCGACTAGCCAACTTGACCTTTGACCAACCCTGTGATCCACGCAAGCAAATTATTTTGAATCATCCGCCATCCGGCTTCCAGTCAATCCAAATCAACGACCCTCACCGTAATTCCTTCAATGACAATGTACACTCGATATTGCAATGGCAGCGCGCCCTATTGAGAGACGGTCAACACTTTTGCAACTACAAGCTCCATCTGGAATGTAATCCTAAAAGCGCCACCTGTCAGTGTAAAAAGGGGGATAAAATCATCACTCTTTACAAAGGAAAATGGACGAGACATCAGCGACCTCAAGCGGCAATCTCAAATATCAAAAACGGGAAAATGGGCGCACAACAACAAGGAGGACAACAAGAACGGCACAGACATTTATGGAAAAAGAAGCCATCTTGTAACCTCCATATTGGAGATAATTGTGGCACCTCCTACGGCTATGACATCAACGACGCTACCACCATCTATGATCCATTCACAAGTCTCCACAATTGGACCAAAATCAAATCTCCGTCCTGTTGGGAAAATTCCACATGCTCACAAAAACGGTTCTTCTACCATGAAAAATGTTGGTGTGCCCCTGGGAAAATCTGCAAGCAAAGTGACCACCCAACTGACCTCCCACTAACGATGACGATGACCTTGTCTGCTGTGGAAATGATTCTGGATCGAAATGCGGTCATTCAAGATAATTTCATCCTCAATATTGACCAACAATGTGACCACACTTTTCAGAAGGAACTGCTTAAACCAACGACGTTGGAGATGCAACAAACGACCTACAGGCTCGAAAAACTCCATACTCTCTCCGACTACGATGTGACCTTTTGTGACCTCAAAATGTACCTGAATTGCAGTGAGCCACCTCGAGAGAGATGTGACTGTTGGAAACCTCTTACTTTTGAGAAGGGAAAATGCCTCATCAAAAACGAGTTTCCCTGTGGTCCAAGTTTTGGGGATGAGCTGGATTTCTACGAGGGTGGTCCGACAATAAGGGAAATGAGTCGGATGCTCCAACTCCCTGGAAATTTGGAAAAAGGGCCCACTTGCATCGAATCGGCTGAATGTCGTCGTGTGACAAACACGGTTGAAAATTCCAATTCAAACTCAAACTCGAACAATGGCGAAAGTCATCGAATTCAGCGTCGGTGTATGTGCTCGAATAGGGAAATGGCGGGAGAATTTTGTAACGAAACGAGAGCGATGCTCTCAACACTCTTTGACAATCCAAAACTTTGGCCTTTCCCGCATGATCTCGTCCACAATAAAATTTATCATGAATTCAACTACCAATTTTTCCACCTGGAGGATTTCATGAGACTAAAATATGGCGAAAGATGCAACTCGAGAAATTTCCAATATTTTGACAAACTTTTTGAATTTCTCATTGATCGAATTTCCTCTTCTTCTTCTTCTTCATCATCGAATTCTGGAACAGGAAAAAATATCCCGTTGGCAGAATTTGAAGAGGCATTGAGATGGTCCAAAATCCTTGTGAGTTCAAATATTCTCTTTTGTAACGGTTTCCAAGGCCTCTCATGTCTCCCGCTGGATCACAGATGTCGCTGTATGCCTGGTTTTTCGTGGAATGGGAAAAAGTGTAATCGAAACAATGGCAAATCCTGTATTTTTCAAGAGGATGAACCTCGAAAACTCTGGAAACTCTCATGTCCGGAAAATTCATATTGTGATGCTGTCAGTGAAGATTTGCCCCGGAAAAATGTAACATTGACCTGCAAATGCGTTGCTGGATATTCCGGAAGCACTTGTGAAATTAAAAACCAAGAAAAATTCTTCATACGAGAAAAAGTCAAAAAGAAGAAGAAGGAAAAGGACTTTTCATTTTTTCGACGACCTAATTTATCTGAAAATGAAACCAATCAAGAGGATGTCGAAAATGAAGATGATGAATTCGACGAAGGCGAAGCGGTAGAAAAATCAGTGGGAAAACTGGGTCGAAATATCAAAAAAGCGCCAAATTTGAAACATCGCAGCAAAAACATGGATGTCTACAAAAAGTTCCTTGACTCATTGCAACCAGGTGAAAAAGGAATTTTCCTTGATTTTCCAAGTGACCTTGACGGATTTGACCTAGAGAATGAAAAAAATAACACAGAAAATTTCACGAATACAACAACACCCTCGATCGAAACTCCTTTTAATTTAAAATTTCCATTTAATCCATTGGATTTCCTCAGTCGTGTCTCCAATAACCTGTTTCCAAAATTGATGCTAATCTCCAGAAAAAATAACCCAAGGAAAAGTCCGGCTGTGGAAAAGAAACCAAAAGTCCCACAGCCGAGATTTGACCTACTTCCTCCTGAAATATTGATGACAATGACATTGGGATTTGGGTCATCTTGTGACCCCAAAAGAGATAAACCAGATTTCAACTACAGATCCGCCCTCCCTTTTTTCGACGCCAATTGGGAGCCTGATTTTGACGCTGAGGAATATTACTATGTAGACGGTGGAGTCGAGAAAGATCAAGAGTCGGCCATTTCCCCTGATTTCCTGAGGTCAGCTGTAAACTCAAGTCTCAGCCTTTCAAAATTTTCCAAATTCAAAAAACCACCTCCAAGCAAAACTCCGCGTTGTAATGGATTTCGCCATCTAGCCTGTGATAAACAAACTAGGACCTGTCAGTGTAATGTGACCTTTGATCTTGCTCTCGGAGCGGACGAAAACTGCCACATAAAAACTAACGACCTCTGTTTCAAAGGTACACCAGAGGCAGCACCAGCAGCCAGCTCGAAAGATACAAAACGGGATCCACCCACATGCCTCGAAGATCATATATGCGACAGAGTGCGTTACAATCTTCATAGATGTCGTCCAGTCTACGTGGACGAGTTTTATCTAGGGAACGCTAGTGTTCTTTCTTTCAGTTTGCTTTCGTTATTTTTACATTTTTTACTTTGCATTTTATGAAATTTTTTTGTTGAATCTCTTTTGTTGTTCTTTAGCTGTTTTGAAAAGGATTTTAATAGGCTGAAAAAATATTACTTATCTCTTGTCATTTTTCTACCTACTTTTGACATCATTAAACATGTTCCTCTACTGCTAAAATCTATTTTGTTTCATGGCAATTTATTAGAATATTTCATTGAATTCAGTAAATGCTTCGTGTATAATTCAAAATCAAAACAAGTGTGCAAACTTGGTCCACACCGCTTGTAGCGTTTCTCGTGTTTTAGAAATTTTACACGGCGTCGAAGTCATGCAGAATTATAATAATTTTTGTGCACAATTTCCACAGAAATTTCAAACGGCGTCGAACTTGAGCAAAGATTTTAATAAATTCGTGCTATATTTTCTTAGGAATTTCAGACGGCGTCGAAGTTGCACAATTGAAAAAAATTCGCACGAGGAGAGGAATACAATGAGTTCCAAATTTTTTTTCCTATTTTGGTAAAAGCTTTGTGATAAATGCTGGCTATATCAGGCCCATGACAATCGTAAATTCTATAGAATTTACGATTGTCATGGACCTGGGCTATATGTACATAAAAGCGGTAGACAGCCAAAAAATAAATACGGCTGACTTGTAATACCCGGGTCGGTCGTAAAGGACACCGCACGATTTATAAAGGAAAATCCCCCCACGATGGATTGGGCTCAAATTTTGCACAGAGGTACTTCAGACCACCCCCAACAACTTTTCCTTTATGACTTTTCGGGGCTCTGAGTTTTGTGACCTCTAGGGGTCA